>JZKD02S2009030.1:182990-206396 GCA_000966675.3 Picea glauca | reverse complement strand
AACTCATAAGCCTACAGCTTATGCAAAACTTGGCTCACCAGCCTATAGACCATATTTACAATTCTTTGCATATAACATGATCTGCAACGGGGCTCGGCCTTGGGGACACTACAGCGACAACACAATTTCTATCAATCTCTCCAAAAGTCTTGTTCAACACTCTAAAACTAAGCATACCCCCATCAAGTATCACTTTCGAAGAGAACATGTTCAAGATCAGATGGTTAAATTAGAATATGTTCCTTCCAAAGAGAAGATTGCAGATATATTTACCAAGCCATTACCTAGGGATCATTGTGAGTACTTCACAGAGAAGTTGGGAGTCCTTCCCAATATGCATTTCAACGTATAAAACTTCACTACAGGTTTGAGGCTACCTAGCCTTAGGGGGAGACACTCTCAAGATGTGTGCAGTTAGTAGGGAAGTTCCCTTTTCCATCGATGTCAAAGGGGGAGAAAAATAGAGCTATGACAAAGAGGAGAATACAACAAGGGTGAATAAACCCCAAAGGAACACACTAATAGGGGGAGAAGCTCAACAATAGAGTTTCCATCAATGACAAAGGGGGAGTTTGTTGAGCATATGTTTTCATTGATGTCAACAACAGTGTGAAAGTGTGACAGTGGACAGTGAAATAATGTGATAGAGGATAGTGCGATAGTGTGACAATGTGATAGTGTGATAATGTGACAGTGCGACAGTGTGTGACAGTGGATAGTGCAGCAATGCGATAGTGTGATAATGGACAGTGCAATAGTGTGACAGTGCGACAATGTGACAGTGGATAGTGTGGCAGTGCGATAGTGTGATAGTGGACAGTGTGACAGTGTGACAATGTGATAGCGCGACGGTATGTGACAATGGATTGTGCAGCAGTGTGATAGTGGACAGTGTGACAGTGGGATAGTGTGAAAGTAGATAGTGTGATAGTGTGACAGTGGATATTGTGACAGTGTGACAATGGACAGTGTTACAACGTGACAGTGGAAAAATAAACAGTTTGATAGTGCGATAGTGTGAAAAGTGTGACGGTGTGACAGTGTGACAATGTGACTTTGCGACGGTGCAACAGTTAGCAGTATGGAACTGAGAAGTATGGAACTGGGAAGTATGGAATTGAGTAGTATGGAACTGAGCAGTATGGAACTGAGTAGTATTTAACTACACAGTATGAATTGCGTGATATGATCTACACGGAATGGAGTGTGACGGAATGGACTATGAAGAAAAATTATTCGTTTGATTTTGTCTATTTGATTTAGTCAAAGAATGTTCGATAACATAATTTTTTTGATAATGTAACCATCATAAGGTTACATTGTTATTGATAGGATCTTGATTTGGTCAAAGTTTGTCCATAATATAACTGCCACACTTTATTTAGACAAATTATAACTAACAGGACTTTGATATGATCAAAATTTGTCCACATTGTAACTGGCACACATACACATATAGGAAGGTGGACCCGGGAAATATGTTATAAGTATGGATATGCTCTAATTGTGTAGCATGCGGAAGTGAAGGGAAGAATTAGACTGCAACTGTTCACAGGAACATAGATAGAAATTCGCAAGTCTTCACTGAAAGGTTTATTTTTCTAAAATTAGGGTGGAAGGGTGGTGCTAGGGTGAGTTGTAGCTCACTGAGGATTGGATTCCTCTTCATTTTTTTCAGGTTGGTGGTTGAGAGGATTGGAGTCCTCATCATTTGTATCAGGTTGGTGCCTGAGAGGATTGGAGTCCTCATCATTTTGTAACAGGTTGGTGCATGAAGAAAATTGGTTTCCTCATTATCTGTGACAGGTGGGTTCTTGTTGAGTTGAAGTGTAAGTTGGTTCTTGTAGAATAACATAAAGAAATAAGATTTGTGGTTTTCTCCTGCATTGGATTTCCACGTAAAATTCTAGCGTGCTATGTTCACTGTGATGTATTTCATTTCCGCTTTTCATTTGTGTTGGTTTAATTTATGTTTTTCATTAAGTGTGCATGTTGTTTTGATTTCTCCTTGTTCTTGTCATTAAGTTTTCACTACTAATAACTTAATCGGTTGGAAGAAAAGAAAAATACAGAAATTTAATACAATATTGATTCACCCCCCCACCCCCCCTCTCAGTATTGTTGTGAGTTTCAACAGATCATGCATATTTTGACAGTGTGCATAATCTAGATGAGTTTTATATGTTCCCTAGAAGAAATATAGTGTAAGAAAAAAATATTGGTAAAAATAAAGCAAGGCAAAATTTATGAACTTGAATTGGTGTGTGCATTGCAAACAAAATATTAAGATGATAAGAAAAGCATGAGGAAGGAAGTAAGTGTGTGTGAAGAAACTTATCTAATGGTTGGAATAATGGAGGTGAGTATATTTTAAGGACAAGCAGTTGAGGTGGGATAATTGTATCATATGATTATATAGATGAATTTTAATTTTCTTTGGAGAAAATATTCATAAGTATAATGCAAGAGGGAAAACAAGATTTTGCAAGGTGTGAACAATTGCTTGAAAACATACCTAAGGATGATATTATAGAAGAAAGGATGAAAATAAAAGATATTGAAGAAGGTGTCATGTTGAAAGGGTTTCCCAAGACCTATAACTTGTTTTATTATTTATTTGCAGGTACAAAGAAGATTTATTTTGAAAGAGATGGAGAATCCTTCAAGACAATCTCAACAGAGTCTCAAAAAAACTTGTAGATGAGTATGAATGATGTACACTACATTTCCAGTGTAACAAAGTATGCTCTGCAAGTGAAGGACATTCATGAAGACACAATTTTCAATGAAGAAATTATGATTGTGATGATGGTTCATTGTATATAATGAGTGTAATGTGGCCATAATAATGGAATAGGCCCACTATGTAATTTAAAGGAAAAAATATCATAATAAAGGGTAGTTGGCATAAGACCCCAAATAATACTCATGAGAAAGTATAAATACACATGAGTATCATTGTATTGGATATGTGTTGGATTGTATTGTTATGTAACAAGAATGGTTTGTGGAGTGATTCTTTCCATAAGGAGTATTTGATGGTGTTACCCTACCTTAAGGGTTCTTCTCTCTATATTCTTGGTGTTGTTCATGGTGAATGTTTGGTATCTTTAGTGTTTAAGGGTTTATCTTGGAATTTGTATGGTTGATTCTCTCTTAAATATTTTAAGTTTTACTACAAGTGATATCAGAGCTCTTTCTTGGGCATGAAGTGGGAGAATTTGTGGGCACAAAGTGGAATTTGTTTTTCTCTTTTTGCATATTTTTGACAAAAAAATAGGACAAAAACATTTAGGTCGATTTATGAAACTTTTTATGCAGAATTTGGAAAATCCAACTCAAGAACTGAATTTCTCTAAAAAAATACCCATTTTCAAAAATCAAATCATCCAAACAGAGTCTGAGAAGTGGAGATATCGTCAATTCAAAATCTACATTTTTTTAGGTGTTTTTCCAATGACAATCACAAATTTCACAAATTGGATATATTTTGATAGAGTGCACAGATTTTAGTCAAATCAATGCCATTAGATCAAAAAAAAATATGGCATTTCATAATCCTGGTCATATTAGCCAATCCAATAAGTATAACAAAAGTTATGATAATTTTACCTTATCGGCCTCAAGCCCTAACTACAAAATGGAGCTCCATTTCAAAGTAAGTGATTCTCTTTGAAACCCTAGTTCTATTTTTGGATTTTCAAGCAAGATGTGTTTTATAGGAAAAGATGATGGTCATAGTATTGAAGAATACATAAAATATAAGAAGTCGATATGGGGAAATAATTGGAAAATTTTGATAGAATGGAATTTAAGAGGTGATGTAGACACATGGTGGAATTTACTTTACCATAACAAGAATTTGAAAAATCATTTTTAGATAGATGTTTTATAGGTCCATGGGTGTATTCAAAAAGAGAAGGTCATTATTTCTATTAAGTACCCTAGTTGCAAGACTAATCTCATCAATGCTAATTTGTTTAAAAGGTTGTAAGTACCCACAAATAATATTCAAATCACATGGGTTGAAGTTGAAAATATTCAAATTTTTAAATATTTGAATATTGCCACATGATACATCATATGAAGAGTCCAGGGTTGAGTCAGAAGAAGATCCTACAAAATCAATTGACAAAAACCCAAAGGAAGAGCATAAATAGGAAGATGAAGCTAAGGTGTAACGTACCCAGCCATCCCAAGGCCGAGGCATGCTACCAAAAATCTCTACTCTATTCAAACTATGATATATATATATATATATATATATATATATAATGAAAATTTAACAGATATAAACATTCTTCTCATACACAGATTCATGCGAAAGTGAAAATAAACACATACATGCAAGAAACACATGAAATTTTGATAAACTTCAGACATGTACTTAACACAACATGTAAAATTAACATAGAATTGATACTTATATTTTTATGAAAGCCACCGACTACGTGCAGACCTTCCACGAACCTCCTAGCCTTAGACCATGTTGCTCCAAGCTATCAGCAGTGGGTCACCCCCGATATGGGACTAAACTCCACCCATGGTAAAGGAAATCCTAGGCTAGGCTAAGACTACGGAAAGTTGCACAATGCAACAGGAAGGATTCCCTCCAAGGAGCCTACGTATGCCCATCGCTCGCAGAATCTCATTCCCCACATGCCTCTCCCACCCCAGGAATATACACCTTCATTGTTCCACAGTCCATTGGTTTCTCCACTTCCCTTCTAGGTCTTCAGCAATAGGCCGGATCAGGAATTCTCAGAGCTTTGTAGCTAATGTTGGACTCCCCCTAGGAGAAATCACTTCCCCAACAATCTCTCTAACCTGGAGAGAGTTGATCACAGGCCTAACAACCTGCTTCTTCAATCCACGGGCCTCACAACCCACCTCTTCAAAACAACAAGCCTGACAACATGCCTCTTTTGTCCAACTCCTAATTAAAACGGGTAACCACAGTAGAAAAATCGAGTAAGGAAGGGTATGGGCTCAGCAAAAATACCAATGCGTGCAAGTTATAGAGTTTCACTATGGCAGAGGGTTCAACAATGGTGGAAAATGGTTGACTGCGTGCTTTCTCAGTGTGTGAGTGAATGGGGAGCATGGAAAGAATGGTGAGAGAACCCCCCACAACGATCGATTTTCCCACATAAATATGCATTCCCCTAGATTGACACTTGGCTCTCTTGGGAGATCGTTCCTCTCCACTTGGAGCTCGTTCATTTCCCCAAAGGAACTTAGGATAATAGGGTTTATTTCCCAAGCCTTAGTGGTTTCGGAAAATACATTATAATATTCCCTTGGGTTAAGCCCTCAAGCTTAGCCCCTTTTTCCTAGCCTCTCAGCCCATTCTCTGTCCCATCCCAGTGGAGCTTAGTCCCCCATAACTCTTTATTCATGGTTGGTCTACATGCAGTGATGTAATTATATTAATGATGTGAGTATTTATATATACAAAATCAGGCTCCCTGGCCTTCAACATCTAGGCTCTCTGGCCTAATAAACACATAAGCCTCCCAACTTATAAATATTTGGCTCACGGTCCTATAAACTTCATGAAACATCATTACAATTCAGCAGGGTCTCGACCTTGGGGTATTACAATCCCCTCCCCTTATTTATGCATTGTCCTCAATGCATCATATTTACATATTACAACAAGATTTTCAAAAATATTC
Source organism: Picea glauca (assembly GCA_000966675.3). Taxonomy (NCBI): domain Eukaryota; kingdom Viridiplantae; phylum Streptophyta; class Pinopsida; order Pinales; family Pinaceae; genus Picea; species Picea glauca. Next base: position 200,718 of record JZKD02S2009030.1, on the reverse strand, counting down.
AAAAAGATGTGGGTATTCTGCTCGCATAACATTTTCATCATCCCAAGTTGTGTCCTCGGGACCGTACCAGGTACATTGTACCTTTACAAGCCCTATGGCACAATTCCGGAGCTGTTTGATTTTTTGATCCAGAATGCATACCGGATGCACTTGAAAAGCGCTTTCTTGCTCCACCTGAATCACATTCCAATCAATAACATGATTAGCATGAAGTGTATATTTCTTAATCAATGATACATGGAATAGATTATGTATAGACATAGATGCAGGAAATGAAATCATATAAGCTACTGGTACAATCCTCTTTAGGATTTCAAATGGTCCACAATGTATGGCTGCCAACTTGGGATAGTTTCTCAACTTCAGGGAACTTTTGTTGGACTTCACCTTCAATAAAACATGATCACCCACTTTAAATTCCCTGTGAGTTCTGCTCTTGTCAACATAGATTTTCTTCCTGTCTTGGGCAGCCTTTAAATTTTGTTTAATCTTCAGCATTTTATCTTCCATTTCTCTGAAAAAATCTAGCCCAACCACTGCTCTATCAGTTGGGTTGTCCCAACTTATTGGTCTGTTGCACTTCCTACCATAAAGTGCCTAATGGGCTCATCTTCAGTGATGCTTGGTACCCATTGTTGTAGGAAAATTCTACCAAGTGTAGATAATATTCCCATTTAGATGATTTTTCCATCACATACATCCTTAGAATATCCTCTATCACTTAGTTCACCCTTTATGTTTTCCCATCAGACTCGGGATGATAAGTTGTGTTGAAATTTAAATTTGTTCTGAACCCTTTGAATAATCCCTTCCATAAATTTGAAGTAAACTTTGGGTCTCTATTAGACATAATTGTCTTGGGTATGCCATGCAAGTGTGCTACTTCCCTCATATAAATATCAACAATATTGGTTTCCTTGTGAGTAACCTTCATAGGAATGAAATGGGAAGCTTTGGTAAGCTTGTCCACCACCACCATGATAGCATCATGTTGCTTGCTTGTTCTGGGAAATTTGGTGATGAAATCCATTGTCACCACTTACCACTTCCACTCAGGAATGGACAATGACTGCAACAACCCAGTTGGGTGTCTATGCTCAACCTTGACCCTTTGACACTCCAAACATTTATCAATGTACTCAACAATCTCATTTTTCATGCATGGCCAATAATATTGGATCTTGATTGTTGCCACTATTTTCTGATATCCTGGGTGTCCAACATAAGGTACATTATGCATCTCTTTCAAAATTGTATTCCTCAATTCATGAGAATTGGGTACATAAATTATGTTCTTGTACAAGAGAATTCCATCGTTTTCCAATTCATAATCTTCAACTTTCTATTACATTTTACCTTGCTATAATTTTGTTACCAACTCCATGTACTACAAATCTACTTTTGCAGCCTCAGAAATTATGCCTTTAAAATCAATTTGATACATGATAATGGTTGTAGCATTTAGTTCATGCACTCTCCTGTTGAGTCCATCATCCACTTTGTTCTCTTTTCCTTTGATGTTCTTGATATCAAAGTTATACTCACAGAGGAATTCCAACCATCTGCTCTACCTAGCATTCAAAGTTGGTTGATCAAACAAATATTTCAGACCATTGTGGTCTTTCCTCAGCTCAAATCTCTTTCCCATGAGGTAGTACCTCCACTTCTTCAAGGCATGCACTATGGATTCCAACTCCAAATCATGAGTGACATAGAGCCTTTCATGTTCTTTCAATTTTCTGGATTCAAAACATATCACAAACCCATTATGACTGAGGACCCCACCAAGCCCTTATTTGCATGCATCTGTGCAAACCATGAAATCTTCATTTGAATCAATAATCCTCATAATTGGAGCACTGGCTAACAACTACTTCAATTGCTGGAAGATCTTTTCACATTTTGTTGTCCATTGAAACTTCACCCCCTTCCTTTGCAAGGAATTGATTGGGTGAGCAATTCTCGAAAACCCTGCAATGAATCTTCTGTAGTATCCAGCTAGACCCATGAAGGATCTGATGTATGTCACATTCTTATTTGTTGTCCACCCTTTAATAGATTCAATATTTTCGAGGTCCACTACTATCCCTTTTTCGGATATGATATGCCCCAAATAGTTAATTCAATTCTGATAAAATGAGCACTTGCTCAATTTGGCATACAATCGGTGCTCTCTTAACACTTGTAACACCATCCTCAAGTGATGTGCATGTTCTTATTTTGACTTGTAATATACAAGGATGTCATCCAAAAAGAAAATGACAAACTTGTCTAAATATTCCCTAAAAACACCATTCATTAAGCACATGAAAACAACTGGTGCATTTGATAACCAAAATGGCACCACTGTGAACTCATAATGACCAAACCTTTTTTTGAAGGTGGTCTTGTTGATGTATTCATCTCTAATCCTTACTTGATGATATCCTGACTTGAGATCATATTTGAGAATATCCTTGCATCCTTTAATTGATCAAAGAGGTCATTGATCCTTGGCAAAGGATACTTGTTCTTTATAGTCACTTTGTTCAATTGTCTGAAGTCGATGCACAATCTCAATGTTCCATATTTGTTCTTCACAAATAATATTGGGGAACCCTAAGGTGACACACTTGGGCGTATATTCCCCTTCTTTAGAAGCTCTTCAAGTTGCATTTGCAACTCCTTCAGCTTTGGTGTACTCATTCTATAGGGATTCTTTGATACTGGAGCTGCTTCAGGCATCAAATTCATAGAGAAATCAATATCTCTCTTTCGAGGAAGTCCTAGTATATCCTTAAACACATCCTAAAAATATTTCAAGACTGAATGATCCTCCAGATTTGGCACCTTATCCTTAGGTGCTTCCTCCATATGAGTTGCAAATATTTGGCAGCCCTTCCTGTATCACTTCTCCAGCTGTATTGTTGAGATCTCTCAGATAATAACTGCCCTAGGAATTCCTTGTACTATTCTTGGGTTCCCTTCCTCAATCCTATGATAGTCTAAGATGGCATGGTGTTGTTTCAACCAATCCATACCAATTAGACAGTTGTATGAACCCAATGGCAGGATGTTCAAATCTTCCTTGGTACTTAGCCCATTCATGTCCACTGGACATGATTTAACCAACTCAACAATTTTTCTCTTGGCTCTTGTAGGCAATTGTACCAGCCAAGATTTCCCATGCTTGCTTCTTAGAAAATGAAATCTTTCCACTACCTTAGGATCTGTATAGCTATGGCTATCTCGTGAATCTATTAAAATAGTAAAGGCGTGGTTATTGATCATACCTTCTACTTCAATCATGTGTGATTGAAACTCAACTTGCTTATTTTCTAGGGCTACATATATCCTAGGTACACTTCGGCCCATGTCCTCCATTGTTTTTGCTTGTTGTACATTGTGGAAAAATCTCACTTTGTCACTTTTGTGAGGACAATCTCTATACTTATGGTCTCCTTTACAGCCCCAACATTGAATGGGTGTCTGCCTTGGCCTTTGCCCACCTACTTAAGCCATTATGTGCTCTCTAAAAGATGGTTTTCTTTGAGGATTGTTTTTGAAAAATGGTGGCTTGTTCCCCTTCTGCCTCTATTCCCTCTTAAACTTCATCTTGTCCTCCCAAGCCTTCTAGAAAGTAGGATTTCATTTCTGTTGATCGTATAAGCACTTGGCTCTCCTTATGTTTTCCTCCAAAGTCTTGGGATCATCATATTGGATCTTGTCACTGATGAAAGATGGCAGCCCACTCATGTATCTTTGGATCTTAATTGTCTCATCCTTGATTAAAGAGACATACTTCAATAGTTCTAAAAGTCTCCTCTCATATTCATCAATAGTCATGCTGCCCATTTTGAGTCCAAAGAACTCTTTCATATTTTTCTCATAATACCTCTTGGTCAGGTATTTCTTCTCAAAATTCTTCTTGAATTCCTTCCAAGCAACATTCTTCTCTTTGATGTGTTGCACTTGCACAAGTTGATCCCACCACATGGATGCCTTTCCTTTCAGCGGATAAATAGTAATTCTTCCTTCTGCATGAGAAGAATAATTATGCAGTTTGAAATATTTTCTCATGCCCAACAACCATGTCTCGGCATATTCATCTTTCTTCTTCTCTCCATCAAAAGTATGAGGTTTGATCTTGTTCATTTCTCCTTTCAATTCATCCACCCCATACTTCCTATGCTTCCTGATAGGGGATGGACTTGAGCTCTTGTGTGCTTTCCTGTTGGAATGCCTTTGGGAGTGATGGTTATGTCTATTATCACTCCTTGATCTTCCTTTTCCCTCAGGGGTCCATGGCTTCTTGATTGGTTGGAGCCACTCTCCCTATCCAACTTATTTTCAATTTTGTCCAACATTTTCATTAACTTCATATTGAAGTCTTCCTGTTGTTCCTTAGCCTTCATAGGTCTTTCATTAATATCCTTGTGGCTCTAGACATCTGTCTACAATTTTCTAAGGGTCTCAGCCAGATTTATGTCTTCCTCCTTTCCTCCTCCATGTCCATTGGAATTAGTTCCTTCCATACCCAATTGAACATTCATCCCTATGATTTCATCTTCTTTACTATAGACTATCTGTGTATCATCCATCACTCTACACTCTGTGTTGATTCTGATATGACAGTTGTTAATTCTGCAAAAAATGTACAGCCAATGGAATTTTGTCAGGATAATTGTTCTCACTAATTTCATGGAAACACGAACCATTCAGATTCAATAATATATATCAGACTTCTTTTCTGTTTATTTCCTAACAAATTGACTTTTCAGATACAATTTATGGGTGAACAGTTATCTTCTACTTTTCAATACCTTTCCAAGTGTTTCCATGCTCAATTCTGAGTTTTGAGCAGGAAGTTACGGATACTTGAAAAAATTGTCTTTTCAGTGATGCAATCCCTGTACATGGATTCTTCCAATTCAAAGTCAAATTGGCTCTTGGATCTGTGTTGGATCCCTTCTTTGGGTTTACAGGCCTTCCTTACTTCGTTAGGTGTAGGTCTGTACAAATTAAAAAAAAAAATCCATAAGCTCCTTCTCTAAGCCCTCCTATGTTCTTAAAACAAAATTTCGGGCACTAGCCCCTTTTTCTTCGGCCCCCAAATTCATGTGACCAAGCCCTAGGATGATAAATGCTTATCTGAAACTTCGATGCTTCAGAGCTTCTAGCTTTGGAGAATTTCACACCTTCTTCTCTCATTTCCTCTAAACGTCGAACTCCTGAACCTTTTACCTTTCTAGGGCCAACGTAATAATGCTATAATCATATAAGATGATGACACATAGCCCCCATGTGTCAGATTGCTAATTGGTCCAACAATTTTGACAAAAGTACAATTCTGAATGACATGTGGCATGTCTAGAGGAGGTCCATGTCACCTTTGGTGATGTCATCATGCCACACCATACCCCGTGCTTCAACACTTCATAGCTTCGACACTTCGAGCTTCGGAGGTTTTCGCAACTCCAAACTTTCAAATCCCCTGGAGCGCCACATTGGCGAACTCGCGAAGGATGGTGGATCAACGATCCACTGCTTCCCAGCATCCAATGGCTGATATTTACCATGGAACTCTATGCTTCAAGGATTTCCAAAGAACTTCTTCACAGATCTCCAGGAGTGTCGAATTACCAGATATCCTCTCCTTCCTCCACGTGTCATCTCCCGATAAATGGTCGATATTAACTCTGACCTCCATGAGTTATTGATTCAATTAACCAACAACACAATTCCTCTAGAGTGCCAAGTCTCTGGACCTTGGTATATGGTGCCATGTGGAAGAACACTAGAAGTGGACACGTGGCCCAAACTAAGGGGTGACACGTGTCAAGTTCTAACTAGAAAAATTAGTCTTTAAAAGCACAAAACATACTAACACATGGCACACATCTTGTGTACCCACGTCGCCCCAGGTGACGTCATCAAGCCACTTCACTTTAGTGCTTCATGACTTCAGAACTTTGGGAGTTCAGGACTCTAGATTTTGAAGTTATTCCGACAGTTTCCCCCGAACGTTGAATGCTCGAACTTCTTAACCTCCTGGGTCCCACGTAGTACAACTATCATCAATCAAGGTGGTGACACGTGGCCCCACCATCAAGTGACACGTGTCAAGTCCCAATTAGTACTAAGGGCCTGCCAAAAGTACAAAAAATAAGTGACACATGGCAGACTTAGGGTAGGTCCACGTCACCCTAGGTGATGTCATCATGCCACATCATATCCGACACTTCAAGACTTTGGGGATTTCTTATCATCTGCACTTTCTCAAAATAGTCGAACTATCAAACTATCAAATAGGTCCATGTCACCCCCGGGCAACATCAGCATGTCACGTCACTTCGACGAACCAGGTCTTCGGGGATTTCTTCACCACATAATCTCCAACAGATTTCCCCAAACACCAAACCACTTGGGAAATCCAGCAATTATCCTCCTCTCAAATGATCTACATTTCAGAGTCATTCCAGGACTTCGAAGCTTCGTGCTTTGACTCCTTTCTCAAAAAAACCTTCAAAACTTGCCGAAGTAACGAAGTCCAAAGGAATCACTAGTTAACTGTCATGCACCTTCTCCAGATCTGACAGTTGTGAGGGATCTGTCTTCATCCAAACATGTCCAATGACCCAAATTTAAACTTTGTGGCCCAATACCATGGTTTTCCTGGTTTATCAAATTGTTATACCTCCTGAGCTTCTGAACACAACCAAGGTGTTCCCTCAGCGCCCTCTTGGCACTTTGTAATTTTAATTCTCTGAAACTTTTTCTTCAAAAATCACCTATATGGCCCAATTCAGGGTTAGTGTCGAAAATTGGGCTCTGATAACATATTGTAATGTACCCAACCATCCCAGGGCCAAGGCATGCTACCAAAAATCTCTACTTTGTTCAAAATATGACACACACACACACACACACACACACACACATATATATATAAAGAAAATTTAACAAATATAAACATTCTTCTCATACACAGGTTCATGTGAAAGTGACAATAAACACATACATGCAATAAACACAGGCAGTTCTGATAAACTTCAGACATGTACTTAACACAACATGTAAAATTAACATATAATTGGTACTTATCTTTTTATGAAATCCATCGACTGCGTGCAGACCTTCCACGAACCTACCAGACTTAGACCACATTGCTCCCAGCTATAAGCAATGGGTCATCCCCGATCTGGGACTAAACTCCACCCAGGGTAAAGGAAATCCTAGGCTAGGTTGAGACTACGGAAAACTACACAATGCAACATGAAGGATTCCCTCCAAGGAGCCTACTTATGCCCACTGCTCACATAATCTCATTCCCCACATGCATGTCCCACCCTGGGAATACACACCTTCAATGTTCCACAATCCATCGACTGCTCCACTTCCCTTCTAGGGCTTTAGCAACAGGACAGATCAATAATTCTCAGAGCTCTATAGCTAGTGCTAGACTCCCTCCAGAAGAAATCACTTCCCCAACAATCTCTCTCACCTGGAGAGAGTTGATCACAGGCCTAAAAACATGCTTCTTCAATCCATGGGCATGACAACCCACCTCTTCAAAACCACATGCCTGACAACCTACTTCTTTTGTCCAGCTCCTAAGTAAAATGAGTAACCACAGTAGAAAAATCGAGTAAGGCAAGGTATAGGCTCAACAAAAATACCAGTGCACACAAGTTACAGAGGTCCACGATGGAAGAGGGTTCAACAATGGTAGAAAATGGTTGACTGTGTGCCTACTCAGTGAGTGAGTGAATGGGGAGCATGGAAATAATGGTGAGCGAACCCCCAAAAACAATGGTTTTTCCCACATAAATCTGCATGCGCCCAGGTCGACACTTGGCTCTCTTGGGAGCTCGTTCCTCTCCACTTGGAGTTCGTTCCTTTCCCCAAAGGAACTTAGGATAACAGGTTTTATTTCCCAACCCTTATTATTTTAGGAAAATACATTACAATATTCCCTTGGGTTAAGCCCTCAAGATTAGCCCCTTTTTCCTAGCCTCTCAGTCCATTCCCTTTCCCTTCCCAGTCAAGCTTAGTCCCACATAACTCTTTCTTTGTAGTTGGTCTACACGCAACGATGTACTTTTATTAATGATGTGAGTATTTATATATACAAAATTAGGCTCTCTAGCCTAATAAACACATAAGCCTCCTAGCTTATAAATACTTGGCTCACCAGCCTATAAACTTCATTAAATATCATTACAACTCAGCAGGGGCTCGGCCTTGGGGTATTACATAAGGAAATACATGTTGAAGAGTCAAAGAAAGAAGAATCAATATCTAAGGTTGGTGTATATCACCACCTACACCACTAAGAGTGTATCATCTCCAAACCTAAGTAGGGCCATGCCACACACATTTATCCTCTATAATACCCATTTAATGTCCCCATTAACAGTAAATTCAATATAATTAAATCTGATACCATTGAATTAATAGTATGCCCTGCATAAGATCAAAATTATGGAGACTAACAACAAATATATACATGCATAATTATATAAGAAAAACCTATAACAAAAACACATAAATATTCACACAATAATTATAGCAAACACATAGAAGACACTTATCTATTATGTAAATCATCAACTGCATGCAAACCTCAGACTTTCCTTCTAGCCATATACGTGGTTGCTCATAAAATATCAACAGTAGGTCACCGCCGAGCTGGGGCTAAAACTCCACCAGGGAAAATGAATCCTAAGCCAAGTTAAGGTCTATCAAACAACAGAAATATGTTCATGCCAAGGTTCCAAGTCCAACAACATTTTCCAACCTATGGTCTCTCATTCCCCACAGCCTATCCCACCCTAGGAAGTGTACCCCTTCTCTACTCAGTCATCCCTTTCCTGTCCCACTTCCCTTTTGAGGCTTCAACAATAGGTTAGACATGAATTCTCAGAGCTCTATAGTTGCAGCTTGACAAATAGTAAAACCATTCCCAACAGTTCTCTCACCCAAAGAGAATGTTCATGGGCCTGACAACCCACTTCTTCAGAATGCACACAAGTATAACAACTTGCTTCTTCAGCATAAAATACCCAGGTTCATTGGTTACAAACAACTCCAAAGTTTCCCAAGTACAGGTACAAATGATGATGGCATGAAGGTATGAATGGTCAAAGTGAATGAGAGGATAATGATAAAATTCTTCGAAAAATTTACTAAGTTCTTACTTTTAAGTATGCATATTCCCAACTTGACACTTTTCATGCTGGGAACTATCGTGTCCCCACTTCGTAATACATTCCCTATCCTTAGGGTTTAGGATAAAATATCATATAATTAGACTTTAGGAATAATATTATATTATTCCCTTAGCTTAAGCCCCCCTTTGGCTTATCCCCTCTTCCTAGACTCATATCCCCTTTCCCTCATGTGGAGTTATATCCCCTCATACTCTTTTTTTTGGTTGGTCTGCAGCAATGATGTGTTTTTATTAATAAATAGAGTATGGTTACATATTACAATGATAGGATTGTTGGTCTTCTAGCATATGGCTCTCCATCATAATAACCACACAGGCACTCTAGCCTCAAAACATATATACAAAGGCACTATGGCCCCAAATATCCTGGCTCACCAACCTATATGTACATTTACAATTAGGATTTGGCCTAGGGGTATTACATTCCCCTCCCCCTTATTTATGCATTGTCCTCAGTGCATTCTATACACATTTACTATCCAAAATCTTCAAAAATATTCAAAAGGATGTGGGTACTCTTGTTGCATGGCATATTCATGCTCCCAGGTTGCATCTTCAAGACCATAATAGGTCCACTACACCTTTACCAGCCATATTTCTTGATTCTGGAGAAGCTTGACCTTCCGATCCAATATGCACATCAGATGAACTCAGAAGTCTCCTTCTTGTTCCACCTGAATCACATTCCAATCAATTACATGATTAGCATCAGGAACATACTTTTAAAGAAAAGACACATGGAATACATTTTGAATGCACATAGATGCATGGAGTACAATCATGTATGCAATAGGACCCATCCTCTCCAGGATTTCAAAGGGTCCACAATATCTCATTGCTAGCTTTGAACAATTTCTCAACTTCATGGAACTTCTCTTGGCATTTACTTTTAAGAAAACATGGTCACCCATTTTAAACTATATGTGATTTCTACCCTTATTTGCATAACTTTTCTACCTATCTTCGGAAACCTTTAAATTCTGCTTAATTTTCACCATCTTCTCATTCATTTCCCTGAGTAATTATGGCCCAATCACTGCTCTATTTGTTGGGTTTCCGTGTTGCACTTTCTACCATATAATGCTTCAAATGGGCTCATCTTTAAAGATACTTGATATCCATTATTATAAGAAAATTCAACCAAGTGTAGGTAATCTTCCCGTTTTGATGATTTATCCATCACATACATCCTCAACATATCCTCAATTGCCTGATTGACCCTCTTTATTTTTCATTTGACTATGGATGATATGTTGTGCTAAAGTTCAAATTTGTCCCAAATCCTTTAAATAATCCCTTCCAAAAGTTTGATGTGAATTTGGGATATTTGTCAAAAACAATTTCCTTAGGCACACCATGCATCCTAGCAATTTCTCTCATATAAATATCTACAATGTTAGTTTCCTTGTGAGTTAGCTTCACTGGAATAAAATAGCAACTTTAGTGAGCTTATCCACCACCACCATGATGGAATCATGTTGCTTTACTATTTTGGGCAGCTTGGTGATGAAATAAATTGTCATCACTTCCCATTTCCACTTAGGAATGGGAAATGGTTGTAGAAAACCAGTTGGATGTCTATGCTCATCCTTTACCTTCTAAAATTCTAAACATTTGGCTATATATTTAGCCACCTCTTTCTTCATACCAGGCCAAAAATATTAGCTCTTGATAGCTGCAATTGTTTTTTGGTACCATGGGTGCTTGGCATAAGGCACATTATGCATTTCTCTTAGCACCAGATTTTTCATCTCCTGAGAATTAAGCACATAATCTCTACCCCTGTACATGAGGATTTCATCCTCCCTTAGCTCATAATCTAGATTATTTTTTTGCAAACTACCTTGCTGTACTTTTTATCTTGTTTCCATATAATGTTCATCTGATTTTGTAGCTTCCAAAATTTTGTCTTTCAAATCATATTTATACAGGGTAATGGTTGTAGCATGCATCTCATGCACCCTCCTATTAAGTGCATCAACCACCTTGTTCTCCTTACCTTTGATATGCTTAATCTCAAAGTCATATTCACTAAGGAATTCCAGCCATTTACTTTGTCTAGCATTCAAAGTTGATTTTCCAAACAAATATTTCATACCACTATGGTACGTTCTCAGCTCAATTATTATTCCCGTGAGATAGTGCATCCATGTCTTCAAGGCATGCATTGTGGATGCCAATTCTAAATCATAAGTGGCATGGCATTTCTCATGCTCTTTTAACTTCCTTGACTTGTAGCATATCACATGCCCAGTTTTACTAAAGACTCCACGAAGCCCTTCCTTGCATGTGTTAAGTACCAGAATAGATCTAAAGATAAATCTCAACAATAAACCAATAATACACAATAGATCCATAGAACAATATAGAAGGAACCACACTTTATTATTACCAAACCCTTGAGCTAGAGAAACATCATACAATGGATCCTATTATGGAAGGGATCCTCTCATGTTCACTTGTCTCTTCGAGGGGGCATCCTCCTATTGAGCTATAGTTCACAATACAATACTCTCTTCATGTCCCATTACATTGCTTGAACCCCTTTATATAGTGCTATCATCACTTAAGGACATTCTAGAGGAGGAATCTTCTAGAAGTAGAACCTTCTAAGAAGTCCTCTTACATTTATTATATCTAACTACCCATTTATTATATCTAACTACCATAGTGGGCCTTATTTAATAATATAGTGGACCTAGTCCAGCTTACATTGAATGGCCTCCACTATTATCATTATGGGCCCTCTGGGACCCCCACTACCTCTCTAGCTACCTAAAATTCCATCCCCCTTATGAAAGTGTTGTCCTCAATGCTTGATGTACAACCATATACCAGGGTCCCATGGATAAGTGTGGACCATAGTGCTGAAGTAGACTAGAGAACCAGGGTCCCATGGATAAGTGTGAACAATAGTGATGAAGTATACTATAGAACGAGGGTCCCATTGAGAAATCAAAGCCACCATGCTGAAGTAGTTCAACTTCCATTGTAAACCAGGGTCCCATTTCCAAGTGCTCATGTGAACTCCACACGGAAGATATCGGTACCCAATAACCAACTGAAAATGATCCTCCCAATACTGACACCAATCATGTGGATCCAAATAAGAATATTCAGCCACATAGTGGGAAAGGGTCAACGTTGAATCTGGAAGGAACAATACCATTGTAGAATATGCAAGATGGACGATGGTAATCATAACTAGCTCATGATGTGGGACATTGATGTTCTTTACAGAAGGTGGACTAGAGTTATCAAATAAAATATGGAAGTGGTTTTCATACCAGAAATGACAACTATCCATATACCAATCATCACAATCGGCCTCAAAATCATACCAAGCATATATTTCTTGATTATATTCATCCCTGAGGTCCTCCATAAGAAATATCTCCTGCATGTTATCGAATGAATCTTGAATACTATGAAAACTATCATTGAGGTTGTCTATGAGGCCATCTACAAAATCATCCAATCTGTCATTCAATGTGTCAAACAATTAGGCTTTGAATGCTTCAGTAATCTGTATAATTTCTTTAAGAGTTTGAGAAGAAATAGCCATATGAGCATCCTATGAAAATTTATGAACTCTGCAATCCCGCCATCGTCATGAAAAATCCCAAAAAATAGAACAATTAATTACTGCAGAAAATCGCAGCGTTTTTCGAAAAAAAAAAAAAAAAAAACCCTGAAAAACTATTGAATTTAAAATGATCATAATTTCACTTCCCGGACTCCGTTTTGACTGATTTTTTTTTAAATTGGGTGAAATTGTCAGAGGAACTCAGATATGTAATTTTTTTAGGCAAATTCAGCCTCCAGCTACTACAAAAATAAATAAATAAATCGCGCCGCCGTCCGCAGGAAAAACCTTGAAAAATTGCAAATTTTCAAACTTCAATATCTTGACTTCCCAAACTTCGTTTCAGACGATTTGTTTTTTCAACTTGGGTGTTTTTATGAGATGAACTCAGATATACAACCTGTTTCTACAAACTTTGCACACAAATATACCGAAATTTTCTGGAATGACGCGGCTCTCTTTTTCTTCTCCGAAAAAAAAATTCTGCAAAAATAAAAAAATATTGTCCACAATGTCGGACAAGTAAAGTGCTTTGATACCAATTGTTAAGTACTTGAATAGATATAAAGATAAATCTCAACAACAAACTAATAATACACAATATATCCACAGAACAATATAGAAGAAACCACACTTTATTATTACCAAACCCTTGAGGTAGGGAAACACCATACAATGGATCATATTATGGAAGGGATCCTCGCATGTTCACTTGCCTCTTCGAGGGGGCATCCTCCTATTGAGTTATTGATCACAATACAATACTCTCTTCATGTACCATTACATTGCTTGAACCCCTTTATATAGTGCTACCATCACATGAGAACATTCTAAAGGAGGAATCTTATAGAAGTAGAACCTTCTAAGAAGTTCTTTTACATTTATTTTATATAACTACCCATTTATTATATCTAACTACCATAGTGGACCTTATTTAATAATATAGTGGACCTAGTCCACCTTACATTGAATGGCCTCTACTATTGTCATTATGGGCCCTCTGGGCCCTCCCACTACCTCTCTAGCTACCTAATAGCATGCATCAGTGCACACAATGAAATCTTCATTGGGATCAGTAATCCTCCAAATTGGTGCACATATCAACAAGTTCTTCAAGTGTTGGGATGTTCTTTCATAGTCAGAGGTCCATTCAAATCTCACAACCTTCTTTTTCAAGGAAGTGATTGGGTGCAAACTCTTTAAGAAACCTTCAATAAATATTTTATAATAACCTTTTAGTCCCATGAATGACCTCACCTCTGAGATATTCCTTGATATTGGTCATTCCTCAATGGCTTTTATCTTATCAGGATCTACTACTATCCTTTCCTCTAAAATTATATGGCCCAAATAATGTATTTTCCTCTGATAAAATGAGCACTTTCTCAATTTTTCATATTTTCAATGCTCTCTTGATACTTGTAGCACCATCCTCAAGTCATGTTCATGCTCCTCTACGAACTTAGAGTAAATACTTATGTCATCCAAGAAGACAATAAAAAACTTATCCAAGTAATTTTTGAAGATACCATTCATCAAACACATGAAGACAATTGGTGCATTTGACAACCCAAATGGAACCATTGTGAACTCATAATGACCATATGTTGTTCTAAAAGTCGTCTTGTTGATACATTCTTCTTTAATTCTCACTTGATGGTAGCCTGACCTAATATAAATCTTGGAGAATATATTCGCATCTTTTGGTTGATCAAAAATATCATCTATCCTTGGCAAAGGATACTTGTTCTTCATAGTCACCTTATTCAAATACCTGAAGTCAATGCATAATCTCAAGGTTTCATCCTTCTTTTCACAAGTAATATGGGGGCACCCTAAGGAAACACACGTGGGCATATATACCCATTCTTCAAAATCTCTTCAAGTTGCATCTGCAATTCCTTCAACTCTAATGTACTCATTCTATGAGGAGTCTTGGATATTGGGGATGCTCCAGGAATCAAATTAATAGATAAATCAATATCTCTTTTCGATGGTAATCCTGGTATCTCTTTAAATACATATGAAAACTCCTTAAGGATTGCATAATATTCAATGCTTGGCACTTTATCCTTATGTGTCTCTTCCATAAGCACTTCACATATTTGGTACCCTTTCCTGAAGCTTATTTTCAACTACAAGGCTGAAATTTCTTTGATAGTTACTTCCCTTGGAATACCTTGAATTGTCCTCAAGTTCTCTTCTTCATCCAAACAAGTGAATGTTTTGTTATAACGGTCTAAGATATCATGATGCTTATCCAACCAATCCATACCAATGAGGAAATCATATGAACCCAAAGATATGATATTCGAATTTTCCTGTGTGCTCAGTTCATTCATGTCCATTGTACATTCCTTAGCCAACTCATTAACTCTTCTCTTAGATCTTGTAGCTATATGAACCAACCAAGATTTCCCAAGTTTGCTTCTTGGAAAATGAAATATTTCCACCAAATTAGGATCTATATAACTATGACTAGCTCCTGAATCAATTAAAATGGCAATAGGTTGATCATTGATCTTACCTTCCACTTCAATCATGTGAGATTGAAATTCATCTTGTTTTTTGTCCAGGGATGTATAAATCCTTGGCATGTTTTTTTCCATGTTCTCAATTGTATCAACTTGTTGTACATTGTGAACAACCCTCATTTTTTCACCTCTACGAGGGAAATATCCATACATGTGGTCTCCCTCACAACCCAAACATTTAATAGGTTGTTTCCTTGGCCTTTTTCCTAATGTTTCTGGCATTCTATGTTCATTTTGAGTTGGCTGCCCTTGATAATTATTCTTGAAGAATGGTGGCTTGTACCCTTTCTTCCTCTGCTCCATCTTACCTTTCTTCTTGTCTTCCCAAGCCTTTTGTAAATTTGGTCTCCCCCTATGTTGATCATAGAGGCACTTGCCTCTCCTTATTTCTTTATCCAATGTCTTGGGATCATCATATTGTATCTTGTCATTGAATATTGATGGAAGCCCACTCATGAACCTTCAAATCTTGACTTGTCCATCCTTGATGAAATCAACATACTTCAGAAGCTCAAAAAATCTCCCTTCATACTGATCCATGGTCATACAACCAAGCTTGAGTTCAAGGAAATACTTTATCTTTCTATCATAATAATGTTGAGTCAAGTATTTCTTCTGAAAATACCTTTTTAATTGCCTCTAAGTGAGTTTCTTTTCATCAATGTGTTGTACTTGTACAAATTGCTCCCACAATATTGATGTTTTTCCCTTCAACTAATAAATTGTGATTCTTCCTTCTTCCAGTGAGGAATAATTGTGCAACTGAAAATCATTCCTCATCCCCAATATCCAAGTCTCTGCATTTTCATCTTTTTTATGCTCACCATAAAAGGTAGGAAGTTTTATTTTATTCATTTCTCCTTGTAGTTCATCTACCCTAGACCTTCTGCTATTCTTTCTGACAAGATATGGACTTGCGATATTGTGTTCCATTCTAACTAAGTTCCTTGGTGAGTGATGGTGATTCCTATCAACACTTCTAGATTATCTTCTTTCATCATGAGATATGTGGCTCTTTTACTTGCTTGAGTTTTTCCTCTTATAAACCTTCTTCTCTATTTTGTCCAAACTTTGCAAGAGCCTAATGTTGATGCCATATTGTTTCTCTTTCTATTTTATAATCCTCTCATTATCAGATTTATAACTCAACACATCTCTTTGCAGGCTCTTTATAGTATCCACCAAATTCATGCTTTCCTCCTTGCATTCACCATGTCGAGTGGATTATGTCCCTGCATTACCCATGTTGACACACAACCCCCTAACTTCATATTCATGGTTGTAAGTCCTCTATGCATMTTCCATGCCTCTGGTCTCTTTTYTKATCCTATTCTGATCTATTTTCCCTTAACAATACAAAATGTGCATGCAATAGGATYTGTTAGACTAAATAATTTAACAAATCTATAAAATCATGCACCATTCTTCCCTTTAAATACAACATAATAGTATTTTTGTTTTCTTGTGAATTTTACATCCCAATTCACATTTTTGGGTTAGTATATGGACTCTTCTATCCAATGTCTTTCCAATGACTACTTTCTTGCTCAATTCTAAGTCTTGAGTAGAAAGTTACATTCATTTGATAAATACTGAGTTACTCCTTATGTGCATACTTAATCCAAGTGCAATTGTTTTAGATATGCCCATGCATATTTGTACCTTATCCTTTGGAAATTTGACAGGTTCTTAATTGGGTTCCTTCATTACCATACTTTGAACAATTTAACCAATTTTTTCCTTCACTCGAGCTCTAGGCTACTAGTTACAGTCTGTTGAAGTTTTAGGTAAATTTACCCTTTTAACATTGAATGTTATAGGTGCCTTCTATGTCCTCATGTGCACTTTTAGGTTCCTATAATCTTAATTCAGCTCCATGGTTGTCTTCTATGGCTCAAGATATTTCTATAGATTGCTCTTGTGTCCCAATCTGACCCCTGAGAAAGACGTTATGGCCTCTATAAGATAATTGGGCCTCATTTTTACCTTGCATCGTTTGGCATGTAACTCCCTCATACATGCTTCATTTGAAAAACAATTTATCTCGTTAGAATGCTCTCTCATTCGATTTTTGAAAAAATGATGTTGAGGCCTTCAAAATTGTCCTACAAGTTAATGACCTCGAAAACACCTGATTTTCCTTGTAATTTTCCATTGTTTTCTAGGAATTTTTGTTGCATTATGTTGATTTTCCTTCTTCTCTATTTTGTCCAAACTCTGCAAGAACCTAATGTTGATGCCATATTGTTTATCTTTGTATTTTATAATCCTCTCATTATCATATTTATAACTCAACACATCTCTTTGCAGGCTCTTTATAGTATCCACCAAATTCATGCTTTCCTCCTTGCATTCACCATGTCGAGTGGATTATGTCCCTGCATTACCCATGTTGAC
>JZKD02S2009030.1:164950-182069 GCA_000966675.3 Picea glauca | reverse complement strand
CAGGGTTTCGTGGTCTGGAATCAGTGTTTTGCAAGACAGGCAAGCTCCCTGCCATCACGGCACCACATCACCTGCCACTTGCCACACCTGCTATTGTTTCCACTGTGTACCTGCCATTTTGGCAATACATGCCACCCTTCTTCCATGTTATATGACATGTAACTTCTACATCACACTGACGTCATCGTACAATTTTTTTTCTAATTTTTCCAATTTTCGAATTTTTTTCCATTTTTCCAATTTTGCCCAATTTCGGCATTTTTTTCCCTAGCCACCATTGAAGATATGTAATTATCTTTGTATGGACAATTTCCTCCTTGTAGGTGTTAAACCAATCTCCACATCCATCAATTATCTTTGTGCGCAACTGGTGGACATTTTTGGGCACAAATTTCACTTAAATTTGTTCAAGAATTTCGGATTCTTACCAATTTTTCCATGGTCGCTATGTAATTAAGCTTGTCATGGATGATTTTGGCCCTGTACATATGCTTTCGACCCCCTTAAACAAAATTCGACTCTTCCCCGTCAAATTTCCCATGAATTTAACTTTAGAAATTGGGGCTTTTGCCCAATTTCTTCCAATTTCTCCCAATGGCGCCATGGATGTGTTGTAAATTCCAAATTTCAACCAATTACAGGCCGAAAATTCCCAATTTGAGATCAGAATTGGGGATTTTCAATCCTTGGGCTCGATTCCTTCAATTACCAATGAAATTTCCCCATGAATTCTTCCCAATTTCATTGCAGTAATTTCATCGAACATGTTACAGACATCCCTTTCTGACATCTTGTCAAACAGTTTGCATATATACTCTGCAAATTTCAATTATGTGCTTTATCTTTGGCCTTTGCAGGTCCATTTTCTAAATTGGAGTTCTAATACCACATTGTAGCATCCCCAGCCCTAAGTTGAGCCATGCCACACAAATTTTCCTCTTTTATACCAATTTAATGTCCCCATTACCAGTAAATTCAACAGAATTAACTCTGATATAATTGAATTAATAGTATGCCCTGCATATGATCAAAATTATGCAAATTAACAACAAATATATACATGCATAATTATACAAGAAAAATCCATAACAAAAACACATAAATATTCACACAATAATTCAAACAAACACATAGAAGACACTTATCTTTTTTGTAAATCATCAACTACATGCAGAACTTACATTTTCCTCCCAACCATAGACTTTGTTGCTCATAAAATCTTATAAGCAGGTCAACCCCGATCTGGGGCTAAAAATCCACCAGGGAAAAGGAATCATAATACAAGCTAAGGTCTATCAAACAACATAAATATGCTCAGGCCAAGGTGCCAATTCCAACAACATTTTCCAGCCTATAACCTCTCATTCTCCAGAACATGTCCCACCCCAGGAAGTGTACCCCTTCTCTACTCAGCAGTCCTTCGGTTGTCCCACTTCCCTTCTAGGGCTTCAACAACAAGCTGGAAAAGAATTCTCAAAGCTCTATAGTTGTAGCATGGCACACAGGGAAACCATTCCCAGTAGTTCTCTCACCCAAAGAGAATGCTCATGGACCTGACAACCCGCTTCTTCAGAATGCACATAGGCCTAACAACCTACTTATTTAGCTTAAACTACCTAGGTTGACTGATTACAAACAACTTCAAAGCTTCCCAAGTATAGGTATGAATGATGATGGTAGGAAGGTATGAATGGTCAGAGTGAATGGGAGAATTCCCCGAAAAATGTATTAATTTCTTACTTTTAAGTATGCATGTTCCCAACTTGACACTTGTCATGTTGGGAACTACCTTGTCCCCACTTGGTAATACGTTCCCTATCCTTAGGGCTTAGGATAAAATATCATATAATTAGAATTTACGAATAATATTATATATTCCCTTAGTTTAAGCCCCCTTTTGGCTTAGCCCTTCTTCCTAGACTCTTCGCCCCCTTTACTTCATGTGGAGTTCTATCCCCCCATACTCTTTTTGTCTGGTTGGTTTGCAACAATGATGTATTTTTATTAATAATATAAGTGTGATTACATATTACAATATAGGCTCATTGGTCTTCTAGCATCTTACTCTCCAGCCTAATAACCACACATGCACTCTAGCCTCAAAACATATATACAAAGGCATGATGGCCCAAAATATCTTGACTCACCGGCCTATATGTACATTTACAATTGGGGTTCGCCCTAGAGGTATTACACAGAGAATCAACAATCGTCAAGATAAGGTCATGAGCATCAACAAACTTACTATGGATCAACATGGAACTAGAGAGGCAACCAATATGGAGGCATATGGAGGACCACAAGCAATGCATGGAGATATCAAAGTAGCACATTGAAGGCATGGATCCAAATAAGAAACCAGAGTCAAGACCGAGGAAAGGCCACAGTTTGACCCCATGTCCACATTTCACTAGGATGGATGGATGCTTGAGCATGTTACCATTTGACTACATTGCTTTGTAGATCATTTTATATAACTTCTTCCCATGTTTTTAGGACAAAACATGCCAAGGGGGATGGAATGTAATGTACTTAGGGAGGATAATATGGGGTACCTAGGGAGGTACCCAAGGGGATAATGAATGTAATGTGGCCCTAATAACAAAATAGGCCCACTATGTAATTAAAATGGAAGAATACTCATAAGAAAGTATAAATACACATGAGTATCATTATATTGGATATGGTTGGATTTTATTGTTATGTAGTAAGCATGTCTTATGGAGTGATTCCTTCCATAAGGAGTATTTGATGGTGTTACCCTGCCTTAAGGGTTCTTGTCTCTATATTCTTGGTGTTGTTCATGGTGAATGTTTGGTATCTTTGGTGTTTAATGGTTTATCTTGGAATTTTTATGGTCGATTATCTCCTATATCTTTGAAGTTTTACTACATTTGTTGATTATGTTGCATACTATAATGTAAATTAAGAATGCCTCAATGTTTCAACATATGTGATCAAGTTCTAAAAATGGATAACCTTTATGATAAGAAAGGAAAATTTTCCTTGAAGTGGTTAGGCTCTTTTACTATCGTTGACGATCTGGTTAATGGAGCCTATCTCTTTACAAACCTGAATGGGAATCCTTTAAAGGACCCTACCAATTTTATTTTATTTTTACCTTTCTTATCTCGAGGATCATTGTCCTCTTTCCTCTTCTCTCTAGGTATCCCATGCCCTCTTCTTTTCTTCTATATATCTTTATCCTCTTTCTCTTTTCATATGGATGCTCAGCACAAGCCTCACCCTTTATTCATATCCTTTCACTAATAACTTGAGGTTATACTAACCTCATAATATCTCCATATTTTAATATGGCTTACTAAGTTGAATGAAATTGTCTGATAATTCTAACTTTGTGGGTCTGATATGGGCCTTCTATCATTATTATTATTCAAAAAATCAACATAGTCCTTCCTTCACCCCTTTTTTTCTCTTACTTACCTCTATTTCTCTTTCTCCTCCTCACATTGATTGATTCACTTAAGAGAAACTTTTCTCTTCTTTCTCCTCTTTTACTTCTTCCTTTCCTCTTTTGATTTCCCTCTTCTTGTTTTCCTCATTGGTAACTATCTCCCTCTAGTTTGTTGTCTTAGGTAAGGCCTAGCCCAAGATAAATTATTTCTAGGTAGGACTCATCACTGCACCTCTCCCGTGAGACATTGGTCTCGATTGTTGCATCTTGTAGACTACAACTATGGGGTTACTTCCTCCATATATATCACCTCTTACCTCTTGCCTTAGACAGTTCTACCCTAGCATCATCACCTCTCACCTCTTTCCTTCACTGGTTCTTCCCTAGAATTGTCACCTCTTTCATTCTTATCATATCTCCTTTACTTGCTTCTTGTCCTTCCCTAGAAATCAATGTTTCCATGCCTCCCCATATCAAGAAAATCATTAACACTTGTATTGTAGGTAAATAATTTTCTTTGGCATCAATATTACCATGCTCACATTATTCATATGCCTTATCAGGATACCACATCATCAGCTCTCATGCTCAGGTAGGTACATGCATTTCAATTCTAACTCTTCTCCTCTTTTTTTCATTTCATTTACTTCATTTATAAGTTCTTTCTTTTAAGTACTCACATGTAGCTTGCTAACATTCCCAAGAAAACTCTCTTCCCACATATGACACACCTAAAAATGGGATTTTCCATGGAATAACATGTGCTTAGGTAAGTGAATGTATAAGTCATTTACCTTATTCCTTTTTTCATTTCATTTCAATGTTACTTTCAATGTCTAGATGGTTATACTTACGACTTCTTATTGCATTCTCAATACTGATATGTTATACTCTAGATGACAATTTTCCTACATGGTAGTTAGATTTACATATGTTTCATCTCATAGTTTAGTTGTTGTGTTACTTCCTTAGAAATTAGATTTATTTGTCTCCCATCCCAACTTTCTCTTCTCGGCATGCATTATTTCTTATCTCTCTTTCTTTTCTCTTCGTCTTCCACTTTCTTGGTATCATACTTATTGTGCGTCGCTTTGTGTATGCATTTCCTAATTTAATACTCACATACACCTACCCACTCAGATGTGCCACAATGTGGCCTACTTTTGTATTGAGTCTATATTTGACCCTCTTTATAATGCCTCAGTTACCTGTCATCCTTTGTTATGAAGCTTCTTTTGTGTTGAATCACTCTCCATTAAGTCAACTTGCCCTAGTCTAGATGTGTGACTTCTTTTGGATGTCTAATACTTAGATGGGGTTCCCTATGTCTCCCAAATACTAGGCTCCTATTGCTTCCCACATCACCTAAATTACATATTTCATATACTCCTTCTTGGAAACATCAAACTCTAGAGCACCATGAATACATTTTCTCATCTTTCTAGTGAGTGAAGCATAAAGGTCAACACTGGTCTTAGCTCCTCCTTTATAAATGATATTAACTCCAATACATGACTTTATGTTGCAGTATTTCCCAATACCCATAACTCAAATTTTACAAAGTTAGCTTAACATTGCTTCTTATCCTGCATTTCCCCCTTGTCAATTACTTCAAGAAATATTCAGTATTATTCCTTATATTTTGATAATGTCCACGCTAAGGTTGATGTAGATGCAGATAGTTTCTCGCTATGCGACCAACTTTACTGTAGTTAAAACACCATGAAGGAGGTCAACTGCCTTTTGGCCTACCCCTATGATTCTCTTGACCTTGGCCTTATGCGTGACTATCTCCTACCAAGGAGTCAATTGTGAAGACATTTTTTTCAAATATTTCTACCAATGTCTGCAAAGATTTGCAATCCTTAATTCTGTGTGTGTTGATTCAGTAGATGGCACAATAAGAAAATACAACATTTCAACAATGGGAAATGGTACAAGTCATGGCCCTACTTATGACACACCTCACAAATTTATACCCTTGTATTTTGTGCAAAAGGATAGGATGTCAAAGTGGTAAGCCACTGAAACATCAAGAAATCCTTCCAGAGGTGTCCCTCTATATTATAAACTCTAAACCACACACTTTCCCATCTAGCCTAATTTATATTTTCCAACTCTTTGATATGCACAAACAAAGAAGTAAGTTGGCACTAGAACTGTGCCATCCCATGAGCAATCTCTGGAAATGCAACATCTCCTAGCTCGCTAATTGACTCTAGGTGCATTGAAAACTCTATTGCAACTCATTGAGTAATGAGACACAGAGACGAAAATAGGATTCACAAGTGTGTAAACAACCCTAGAATGAACCACTCCTTATGTTGCACATCTTGAATGGTGTAGCTAAGATGGCTCATCAAGTCGTGGAACCTCTGGTCATATTGTCAGATAGTTTCTTTGACTAGTTGTTAGATATTATTTAGCTCAATGATACTCTATTGCTCAAATTTCATATTTTTAAATTCCTTGACCAAATATTGACACAACTAATCTAGGGCTTGTACCTAACCCAACAAAGGAGTTTGCTTGCACTTCATATACCATTGCAGTGCTCTCCCATGCAAAGTGGTTTGGAATTCAACTAGTCTCGTATAATTATTAGTCCCTTACTCACTCTTGATGGAATTGTAGAGGAACCAATCATGTTCCATGTCTTCCTCTCCATGGCGACAACAACTACAATGTTGACTCTATGCATTTATCTTTCATACTTGCATTTCATAGACCAAGACTAAAACAAATACTAGTGGATCATATGGAGTAACCAGACTTTGATGTCCAACTATGATGTTGATGCCACTAGAAATAATTTCTAACAAATTCAAAGTGTATATTGTGGTAAGACTAATATTGCTCATAGATATCATTGTGAGAACATTTTGATTGTTAACCACTACAACACTTGCACTATGTGTAAGAACTATTATGGGTACTTGACCAACATCACAAGGCATAGGGTGTGAAACCAAGGACAGATTGACATCATGGCTACTTTAAATACCCTCTCTATTGACATCATGGCCTTCCTATATCCATTACACCAATGTGACACATCTCCTAATGCATCATTATCTTGATTCGGCTCACGATTACTTACAACATCAATCATAGCATCTTCAGGTACCATGAGATCATCTTGTGTCTCTTCACACTTCGTCTCATTCCCTAAATCATCATTTATCCTCCAAATCTGATTTAAAAACCTTTCCTCAAGTCATTCTAGTGAAACCTTCTATGGTATATGCTTTGGCACATTGTCCTTCTCACATGTGCAAGCTAAAAAAATATAATTTCTCAACTCTTTCCATTGTTTCATCATCTCACACTCTACATATGCATTGATCTTGTACTCTCTCATGAGGGACTCCTTCCTTTCACAAATCCTTCTCATTTGATCCTACCACTAACCTTCTTTCAGTATTGCACATATTTGATGATGATCATCATGGCCACTCAATACAATCTTTTCACTACCATCAATGAAACCTCTATCTTTTTGACACATGAACTCTACCTTCACATCTTCCTTCAATTCCACCCCCTAGTGGGGGGCTTAGGCTTCCATATATACACGGTTAAGTAGTAAACCCCCTTCCTCAAGAAACATCTTGATCTAGATAGAATATCATGAATCATCCTCTTGTGAGGTTTTTTCTTGAACTCTTCCAATGCTTTGGTTAAATATTTATAATACTCTACAAAAAAATCCCAAAGCATAGCCTTCAATCACAGCTTTAAAAACCAAAATTCTACCACATACATGAGTTCATATTTAAATATCTATAGATTCAACAATTTCTTAGCATTCCAAGCAACATCCACATATAGTCACCAACAATGAGGTTTCTCTTACAATCTTTTCAACCAATCATATAAATCATAGGGAATTTGGCTCGTAATATCTCATGGTCCTCATTAAAAAGGTACTTTTCCTTAAATATTTCCACATCCAAGTCTAAATACACATTATTGGCATGTAAAGGCATGTATATGCACATTAAACCCATGTTACATCTCCAAATCCATTAGTTTCCATTGCATTTTCACTACCCTACATAAGGTTGTTCATTTTTACGCAATCAAGAATTAGAATTAAGAATTAAAAGAGCAATGGATTGTTATCACACCAGGTATACCGAAAAATAAATCACACAGATCATTATATGCATGCTAAATCTCACCACCATCCAACTCAAAAACTTGGGGTCATCAACATGCTAGTCACTCGAGTAGTCAGAATATCAGATGATGAGCACATCGAACAAGAATTAAAACACCCGGAAAAAGTGTTCAAAATGAATGGATACCAGGAGAAACAATTTAATATGGTTGTATTAAAAGATAGGAGAGGACCTCATATCATGAACAAAGAGAATGAGGAGGGTAAAAGCATAAACCTTCCATACATTAAGGTACCATCGAAAAAAACACAAAGATTATGAAGAAAGGAAATATTAAAGTATCTTTTTCCCCTCCTAGCACCCTGAGAAAAATGTTAGATCATGCAAAGGATACCTTAAACCTGAGACTACAAAAATGTGTATATTATATCATGTGCTTTTGCAACAAGCAATACATCGGTGAAATAGGAAGATCATTTCAAGTAAGGCTAAATGAGCATTGTGACGACATCAGACATAATCAAACAAAAATATTTTCCCTAGTTAAACACTCGCTAGACATTGGACATCACATATGTATTGAAGTTACAAAAATCATTGCAAAATTATAATGTTATGGAAAAAGAAAAATATGGGAGGCCTTAGAAATCGAGATGAATAAGAATAATATGAACAACTACTAAGGGTTAAATATTAGGGAAGCTTGGGAGTCTATCCTACACTTCCTTAAAATTAATAATAATCCAAATATTTAAAGTAATATGTTGGCTAAAAAAAGTTGACCTTGAGCATATAAAGAACTATTATTAATTAACAAAGAAGATTTGTTGTTTAGATTGTAAGGTTGCTCTCCTAAATATTATCCCATCTTTGGAATTGAAACATCAAGTTTTAAAACAAGATAACATGGGTTCCTCTTAATTCTAATTACCCTACATAAGTTGAGGTCCCAACAATGGAACCATTTGTTGGTTCAAATCAAGACCTGGGGTTTGTTCAGGTGTTTGACAAAAATCCATTATAATATTGTTGAGAGTTTCAACCTTCCATAGGATGGAGGTATCACTCAAGGCATATTGGAAGTTCCTTTAACAAGTGTAGAGCATGGAGAAACAACAATGATGCAAAGTTCCTTAAAGTATTCATTATCCACAAATTATTTTAAGTGTAGATTCTTAGTAATGGAACGCATAAGCAAGGTATTACTCCACATGCACAACAAGAATAAGCACATCATCCATGTAAGAATATATAATCATAAAAATGCAAATCCAACAACCATATCCATTGTATTCACATAAACAAATAATGCATTGGCAATACTACATGAATAAGCACATCATCCATGTAGGAATATATAATCATAGAAACATCTGCAAATCCAACAACCATATCCATTGTATTCACATCAACAAAGAATGCATTGGCGATACTACATGACATCTTCCATAGCCGCAACCAACATGCGCATAACTAGGAGAACTAACACACAACATAAACATAACCAAGAAAAAATAGACCATAAAACAATCCAAACTTAAAACATAAAACCCTTTAATGATTATAAAACTACATATTTATAGCCTTTAGAGGGTTATAACAAAAGAATCCAGAAGGAACTAGAAAGAAAAGTTGTCATCCACTTTGTTGGATAAGAACTGTGCCTTTAGTCTTGGACATGTAGAGATCTTGAGTACCATAGAATATTTAACTATATACGCCTTTGTGAATGGTATTTTACTGACTTAGAGTTTCACATGTTTTTTGCATTTGTTGTTTGCATATTAAAGGTTATGTGGATCATAGCATAAATTTCATTCTTATTGTCTAGTTGTGTGCTTGCTCTAAAAGGAGACAAAACTTAGCTTGAAAAAACATCACTAACTTCAAGTGGGGTACATCACATAGTACCTCATATTTGAAGGGCTCGATAGTATTCCAATGACATTATTGATTGACACAAATGTCTCATCTCTGGCTTAACCAAATAATTTTGTATGGCTAGGGGTGTGACATTATGGAAACAACATCTTCTTAACGACCTCAATTGAGATCAAGTTCCTCTAGTTGTCACTTCCAACAATGAAAAATGCAACGGTGTCCTCTTCACCCACCTCTATGAGTGGAAGAGGTGCTCACCTTCCTAAGGTTTATAAGGTTCCTCTAGTTGGACCTTTGCAATGGAAATAGTAACACTAGGTTATGTGTCAAAGTTCCATTTACCCCTCTCCATGGTCTATGATGGCATCGAGGTTGAGCCAGAATCTATGGCTTCCAACTTGACCAATAATGATTGTCTAGGATGGCATTTATCATTGTTGTGTTAAGGGATTTTAAGGGTGTCATGACAATTATCTTTGTCCTTCTTCAAATTCTCATCTTATTATTTGCATATTGCTTTGATTAGTTGTTTTGAGCATGGTCATCCTTACTTTGTCCTTTACCATTATTTTGTAGTCATTGATTTTCAACACCATACTCTTTCTCACCCTTATGCAAAATTTTCCTCAATGTTGACAACATAACGATGAGTGGCTCCCAACAAAGAAATGTATAGAAACTCCATTTTGTGTTAGATGTATTCAAGTGTAGGCCACTATGGTATTTGAGAACCAAGTGTATATTGAATTTCTTGATACCCATCATTGCACATAAGGTATGGAAGATGTTGGTGTACTCTAGCACAATCTAGACCTAACCCTAACACAAGGTTTCCCATATCATGTACTAATATTCAGTGTGTCCATCTGGTGATACTCCTCTTTATGGGCATGGACAAAATCCTCCCAAATGGGTTATGTTTCAGATGTTTTATAATCATCTTCATCATGATGGACATATTATGCATTCAACCATTATTTGACATGGGGAATGGACTTTAGGAATGTGAAGGTAATATTCTCACTGCTAGAAAAGTTGTGAACAAAGAAAAAACCTCTAAATTATCTAACCATAGCTCCAAATCTTATGCACTTATCTGTCCTTCAAACAAAAGGTATATCAAAATTAACTTGTACCTTGAAGTGCCATTCCTTCAAAATCACCACTCATCGAAAGGTCCTCCATCATTGTTGGGAGTTGTTGAAGGATATGGGTGAAATTATTGATCATTTCGTTCTTTTGTTGCTTAAGGGCTTCCTGGAGAAATAACTTGATAAGATCCCTTAGTCAGTCATCTCTATTTATTTCATCTACCATGGAAGGTCGCTTGGGTTGGCAAGGAAGATATTCACAAGGTTTGTTTAGCTCAAGGTCCAACTCCCTCTACATTGACCTTGTGGGGGACATGAATGAAGAAACAATAGAGAGCATATTGCTATGATACCAGTGATTTGAGTTATGTTGTGAACGAAATGAAAGATAACATTAACACGGAAAGTAACACAAAGATATAAGGAAAACTATATTCTATTACTAAAATAATGGTGAAAAAACTTGTGTAAACATGATGGCTAGAATGGTGGTAGCTATCTTTGAGAAGAGATATGTATGTTATGCTCATTCACAAAAAGCCCATAACAAGAGGCTAAAACTTTAGTTTATAATAATGGTAGGGGGGAAACCCTAGGACACAAGAACCCTAACTCTAACATGAAGTTAGCATGAAGTGTACATCTTGAGTTGGACAAAGCCAAGATGTCCGAAAAAAGGGATCCTTGATGGGACCATAACTTTTCACCCATTTCTCTACTTTAGGTCCTTTTTATCTTGTTGGAAAGAGAGTTTGTACACTAAGCCAAAGACTCAACTATTGGATATCAAAACCTCGAAAAACAGATCAGAAAGCCCTGAAAAATGCTCGAGAAGTTCATGATCCCAAAACTTCTTGTGTCTTCTGTTGATATTATGGTAGTTGTAGGAGGTATTAACCTCCACGTGTAACCCTAACAAGAATAGAATATTCCAGGAAGCAAGAAGAAACCCTAAAGCATTGGACATAACCCTAGAAGACAAGTTGGCTAAAGGAAATATTCAATATTGAGTGTTTAGCCTCCAGAATGAGAAGTTAGCCCAGACAACTAAGGAGAAACAATATAAATACAGGACGCCAGAGCTCATTTTGAAGAGACAACTCGCAACTCTAGAAACGTAAGAGTGTGCACTGCAGAAATTGGGTAAGTGCGCAAGTCTGGAGAGTAGCTGCAGTTGCAGCTACTGCAGCCTGTATTCTCGGTTTAGGCTTGGAATTTCTATTGGTTATGGTTTGGAATTTCTGCCTTGTGTGCTATCTCTGGAAAAAGGTATGCTACATTGATTGGATATTAGGCCTAGGGTTTGCTGACATAATTATTCTCTATCAAGGTTAAGGTGCTCGGGGGTGGCTTCGGCCTATGGTTGGGTGACAATATTACTATATTGTCTATGGTTAAACGAGCACACCTATTATTTCTAACATCGTCGTCATTTATGAGATGGCCCTGGATCGATATATACACCAAGAGAGTAATATAGGACTTAACACTTTGGAGTAATATGAGACTTAAGAACATATATCCACACTAGAAGTTAGTGTTTCCACTCCTAATTTATGCATTGTATATGATATTAACAAAACCACTAGAAGTTAATGTTTGCACTCCTAATTTATGCATTTTATATGAGATATATAATTGTCAAAACCACACTAGAAGTTAGTGTTTTATTCCTAATTTATGCATTGTACAGCTTTAGTGAGCCTAATGGTAAAGAATATGTGTTTTCTCCATGGAGATCACAATTCAAATCTAGAGGGGGGTAGGGTATGTACACCTCCGTAGACTTTAGTAGTCAAATTGTTTCACATAGGAGATCCCTTGTCCCACAAACAAGGGGGTCTCATACACCAATTTGGTGTCTAGCTTGGTTGTGACCTTAAAAATAGATTATTATTATATGAAACTAAAAAAACCACTGGAAATTGATATTTTCACTCCCGATTTCTGCATTGCCTATTAAATATATCACTACAAAAATCACGCTAGAAAGAAGTTAGTATATACACTCCTAATTTATGCATTGTATATGAAACTAACAAAACCACTACCAAAATCAAGCTAGAAAGAAGTTAATAAATGCACTCCTAAAAACAAAAACCACTGGAAGTTGATATTTGCACTCCTGATTTCTGCATTGCCTATTAAATATATCACTACTAAAATCACGCTAGAAAGAAGCTAGTATATACAGTCCTAATTTATGCATTGTGTATGAAACTAACAAAACCACCACCAAAATCACGCTAGAAAGAAGTTAATATATGCACTCCTAATTTATGCATTGTATATGAAACTAACAAAACCACTAGAAGTTAGGGTTTCCACTCCTACTTTATGCAGTGTATATAAGACTAACAAAACCACTAAAAATTAGTGTTTGCACTCCTAATTACTACATTGTATATAAGATATATGTGCGTCAAAACCTCCTTACTACATTGTATATAAGATATATAAGTGTCAAAACCAACCTTTGTTCATTATATATACGATATAATATCAAAACCAAAAATATAACGATTTAGCACCCAAATTCATATATACATTGTAAAACACCAAAAATGAATATTATAACAAGGCTGTGTGGCAGTGCAGTCCCTGCCAACGAGGTTAGAAAGCAAATTGTGGAAAATGGGGTTGAATTGTAAATGAAATGAAGTGTTCGGTGCAAAATGTATATCACGGAAATGTTGTGTACAACATGTATATCACGGAAGATGGGGCAAAAGTAAATGAGGGTTGGCAGGCAGAGCACCATCTATTTTTTGAAAGTATATAGCAAACCTATTTTTTTTTAAAGTATATAACAAAGTAAATAATTTGTTTACAGTGCAAGAATAAATTTGGAAATTTAAATGCATTTTTCATATGGACTAGTGAACGATAAAAATATATGATGACATAAAATTAATAGGAGATAAGAAATATAAAAAAATTAAATGCATTTGTGAACATGGGGTATAAGTAAATGACGGCTGCATTGTTGAGCACCATTTATTTTGAAATATATAAAAAAAGAAAAGTTTGTAACATATAAAAGAGTAAATGTGTTTGGCATACAGACTGGTGAAGGATAAGAATAAAAGTTTGTAACATATTAAAAATTAAATGCATTTGTCATACAGAGTGCTGAAAGATAAGAATAGAGTCTGTAACATATAAAAATTTAAATGCATTTTTATTTGAAATTTGTCAAAAAATAAAAGTTTGTTACATACTGCTAGAAATTTTGAAATATACAAAAAAATTAAAGTCTGTTACATATAAACCGGAATTTCAATGCATTTGTCATGTAGACTGGGATTGGGGCTCCCGCAGACCATTAGAGAAATATGTACAAGAAACAGGACTGTGGAAAGAAGATAGAGTGCAATAGCTGCAAAAGAAAATAAATGGAAAGGTATAAGTGTTTTCCTATACATCTGCATTTAAGAAACTGGAATAATTGGGTTGATAAACAAAGAAGGATGTGATGAGTAAACTTACAGTGAGGGTACATATGAGTCCTTTGGCTATTTGCTTGCGGTTGTCGTTTCATTGATGTCGCCGATGATTGTGGTTTCAAGGATGTCATCCACGACAGCTGGAATGCTGGCAACTGCTTGTTGCCTTTTGTCAGCGGCATGTTTCAATTGCCTTTTGAGCCATTCTTCAATGTAGCCTCTCATCGGGGCGACGTTGATCTCATTCTGGATTTTTTTGTTGAAAAGATTGTTTTCTAATTCCCGGAAGTCGATAGAAAGATTAGAGAGAGCCTGATGAATTTCCTCATTCTGTATTGCATATTTGACTAGCCAGTCGTGGACGTGAGCTTGATCAAATTGAAGGATGTTGTAAAAATTTTGTAGAGAGAAGGTCTTAAACATAACAACTTGTTTATCGAACTCTTGCCTGGTTAAGGGCAAGGAGTTTGCGATTAAGTGGGGGTCTTGGAAGTCGTAGATTTTCCTGGCTAAGTCTATATTTGACATCTTTGTGAATAATATATCTTTCTTCAATATGGCTTGTTCACATGACTGAACAATGAGATGCAGGTTCTTTACTTTTTCTTTGCAACATGCATTCAATTGGCCAATGTGGTTTTTTGATGGAAGATATTCTTCTCTTCTTTTTGTTTCTGTCATATTGTTGACAATCTTACCAAAAGGGATGACAGTTTTTAAAAAGAAATTTTCTTCATCTTTTAATTTGGCCTACAAAATCTCGAGCAAGCTATGTGCCCTAGTTCCAAGGGAAGTAATGGTTTGTGATATTTTCCATGCCTCGGTAACCAGTTCCGCTCTTTTTTTGATATTTTTCTCCACATATCCTTTACAGGATGTGAGCAGGGTGGAGGATGCTTTAACATTGGGTGCAGGGGTGCCAAGCATGGCTATTTCCAAAGGATCGACAAGCAATGGCATAGGAATGAAAGCGTCTTCCAATTCCTTGATTCGATCCTTCAGTCTGGAATTCTCGGTCTCGATGCCTCCAATGGAATCATGAAGTGCTTCTCCTATCGCGGTGTGAAGTTGACAGATTTGGGATGGCCATATGTTGGCAACATCAACCTCTAAACGAGATTTTCCTTTCTTATTTTTAACATTTTTTCTTCTGAATTATCAATTTTTTTGTTTTGGCTATCAAAAACAACGCTCTGGAACATGAAGGATTCATATTCATCAAAAAATTTGGTAACGGATATGTCCATTGGATGGATATGGTAGATGGCGTCTCCGGGATGATCAAGGACGTGAATCATGGTATCCAGATCAGTGTCAAGTTCCATGTTCTCACTCTGAATTTTCGGCTCTTCGGCCTGCCCCACATTTTTTTTTTGTCTTCTTCTCTACTGGAAGCTTGTGAGAACTATCAATTTTAGAGTGAGGAGGGTTGTTATCTCCTCCTCCATTTGAAGAACTCTAGGTTTCTTTGTTGCTATGATGGGCCGTTGGAGAGATGCTCTGAGATGTAGTACTTTTTGGAGTGGTATTTGCGGATTGAACACTCTTGTCACTGGGGCCTTTCCCCTGTTGTGTGTACAATTTAGTGCAGCTTTGCACTGTCTATACCTCGTCAACATCAGAGGTAGGACCATTGTCACCACTGTCTCTGTTTTTGGGCAGGTGTTTATTTACAAAACAACTGTCGAGGCCAAGTGTTTGTAAATGTTGTCTAAAAATATCATAGGGGTCGAATCCTCTTATGTCTTCAACATATCTCAGGTTGGATATGCTAGAATGTGTTGTGAAATCGTCAATTTTGTTGACGTTTTTCAACACGAACTCCCCTATTTTCCAAGGCAGAGGAATGAACTGTTTTTTTTTCTTCCTTTGGAACAGATGGAACCAATAGTTGTATTGACGTGCTACTTCTGCAACAAACATTCTATTTGTAATGTGACATGGAAGGAGAGCAAGCTATTCCATGGAGCCAAAAATTCTTATGACAATGTAATTATCCAAATGTTCGAGTGTCCCCTTCTTGTCCAAAAAACTAGTTGTCTTTTCAGATATGCAGGGAGCATCTTCTCCTAACAACAAAACTTTGAAAACAGACAGGAAGCCATTAAAAACCTCATAAAAACAATGGGAAGCCTTGTGCTTCCACAAGGCCTGGTACTAGAACGTTACTGGGTGGAATTCGTAGTTGACATTCTTGGACAGAGACAGTTGCGAAAATCAACAGGAATGTGCTATTACAAAAACTAAATAGGATGACATATAAAATTTATTTTCCCTTTTGTAGCTTGACAATTGGGAAGAGATTTCATGGGAAATTAACCTGCCCCAATCAAAAATGGCTTGTTCATTGACTGTGAAATACAAAATATAAAGAGCCATGCGGGAAACAGTAGTTGTGGACTCCAGTCCCATTATTCTTGTAAACAGCTAGGTAATTTCGTGAAATGGATTTCTAAATGAACTAACCCGCATGCTTGTAATATTTTCAAGAACTAGATTTGGGTTTTCCAGAAAAAGGGGCAAGAGGTCCAATCTGTTATTATGCTTTTCTAGGAGCTGTTTGCAATCTTATCCTCTGAACATCAATGTTGGCTCTGACAATTTCAGCATCTGGCGGAAGACCTAAGGTGACAAAGAAACAGAAGAGCGGTTCTGCAGTGGAATAATTCTTTTCTCTGTAATAAATTTATTGGCACACCAAGAGACCAGGTCCTTACAGTAAAAAACCTCAGGAACACAACCTGCATGAGCAATCCCGGAGGTCCAAATTACTTGGTTCTCTGCGACAGAGGTTGAGTAATAAGAAAATGCCCTGGACCAGTGGAAGTTCTGGTCCTTGCGCTTGAATATGTTCACTGTATCTCCACATAACTGCTTTCGAGCTGATGCCATAGGTTTATGAGAAGGTTGCTTTGCTGCATATGATGATTTAAATGAACAGTTAGATCCAATAATGTAACTTTTTGGTAAATCTTGGTTAAATGCTTATGAATGGGAAAGCTCCTCGAGCCTTTTGCTGATTAATGACAATCTGTAATGGTGGTGCATGATGAATTGTTAGTAGTAAAGTTTATTTATTGCATATTTAGAAATGTGAAGGTGGTTGGTATGACGAAGAGCAATTAAGGAATGGAGGTTTCGTGAACGTGCGAAATCCACACC
>JZKD02S2009030.1:150066-164900 GCA_000966675.3 Picea glauca | reverse complement strand
CATTAAACCCATGTTACATCTCCAAATCCATTAGTTTCCATTGCATTTTCACTACCCTACATAAGGTTGTTCATTTTTACGCAATCAAGAATTAGAATTAAGAATTAAAAGAGCAGTGGATTGTTATCACACCAGGTATACCGAAAAATAAATCACATAGATCATTATATGCATGCTAAATCTCACCACCACCCGACTCAAAAAATTGGGGTCATCAACACGCTAGTCACTCAAGCAATCATAATATCAGATGATGAGCACATTGAACAAGAATTAAAACACCTGGAAAAAGTGTTCAAAATGAATGGATACCAGGAGAAACAATTTAATATGGTTGTCTTAAAAGACAGGAGAGGACCTCATATTAGGAACAAAGAGAATGAGGAGGGTAAAAGCATAATCCTTCCATACATTAAGGTACCATTGAAAAAAACGCAAAGATTATGAAGAAAGGAAATATTAAAGTATCTTTTTTCCCTCCTAGCACCCTGAGAAAAATGTTAGATCATGCAAAGGATACCTTAAACCTGAGACTACAAAAATGTGTATATTATATCATGTGCTTTTGCAACAAGCAATACATCAGTGAAATAGGAAGATCATTTCAAGTAAGGATAAATGAGCATTGTGCCGACATTAGACATAATTAAACAAAAATATTTTCCCTAGTTGAACACTCGCTAGACCTTGGACATCACATATGTATTGAAGATACAAAAATCATTGCAAAATTAGAACGTTATGGAAAAATAAAAATATGGGAGGCCTTAGAAATCGAGATGAATAAGAATAATATGAACAAATACTAAGGGTTAAATATTAGGGAAGCTTGGGAGTCTGTCCTACACTTCCTTAAAATTAATAATAATCCAAATATTTAAAGTAATATGTTGGCTAAAAAAGTTGACCTTGAGCATATAAAGAACCATTATTAATTAATAAAAAAGATTTGTTGTTTAGATTGTGAGGTTTCTCTCCTAAATATTATCTCGTCTTTGGAATTGAAACGTCAAGTTTTAAAACAAGCTAACATGGGTTCCTCTTAATTATAATTACCCTACATAAGTTGAGGTCCCAACAATGGAACCATTTGTTGGCTCAAATCAAGACCTGGGGTTTGTTGAGGTGTTTGACAAAAGTCCATTATAATCTATATTGTTGAGAGTTTCAACCTTCCATAGGAAGGAGGTAACACTCAAGGCATATTGGAAGTTTCCTTTAACAAGTGTAGAGCATGGAGAAACAACAATGATGCAAAGTTCCTTAAAGTATTCATTATCTGCAAATTATTTTAAGTGTAGATTCTTAGTAATGGAATGCATAAGCAAGGTATTACTCCACATGCACAACAAGAATAAGCACACCATCCATGTAAGAATATATAATCATAAAAATGCAAATCCAACAACCATATCCATTGTATTCACATAAACAAATAATGCATTGGCAATACTACATGAATACGCACATCATCCATGTAGGAATATATAATCATAAAAACATCTGCAAATCCAACAACCATATCCATTGTATTCACATCAACAAAGAATGCATTGGCGATACTACATGACATCTTGCATAGCCGCAACCAACATACACATAACTAGGAGAACTAACAAACAACATAACCAAGAAAAAATAGACCATAAAACAATCCAAACTTAAAACATAAAACCCTTTAATGATTATAAAACTACATATTTATAGCCTTTAGAGGGTTATAACAAAAGAATCCAGAAGGAACTAGAAACAAAAGTTGTCATCCACTTTGTTGGATAAGATCTGTGCCTTTAGTCTTGGACATGTAGAGATCTTGAGTACCATAGAATATTTAACTATATACGCCTTTGTGAATGGTATTTTACTGACTTAGAGTTTCACATGTCCGTTGCATTTGTTGTTTGCATATTAAAGGTTATGTGGATCATAGCATAAATTTCATTCTTATTGTCCAGTTGTGTGCTTGCTCTAAAAGAGACAAAACTTAGCTTGAAAAAACATCACTAACTTCAAGTGGGGTACATCACATAGTACTTCATATTTGAAGGGATCGATAGTATTCCAATGACATTATTGATTGACACAAATGTCTCATCTCTAGCTTAACCAAATAATTTTCTATGGCTAGGGGTGTGACATTGATGGAAACAACATCTTCTTAACAACCTCGATTGAGATCAAGTTCCTCTAGTTGTCACTTCCAACAATGAAAAATGCAATGGTGTCCTCTTCACCCACCTCTATGAGTTGAAGAGGTTCTCACCTTCCTAAGGTTTATAAGGTTCCTCTAGTTGTACCTTTGCAATGTAAATAGTAACACTAGGTTATGTGTCAAAGTTCCATTTACCCCTCTCCATGGTCTATGATGGCGTCGAGGTTGAGCCAGAGTCTATGGCTTCCAACTTGACCAATAATGCTTGTCTAGGATGACATTTATCATTGTTGTGTTAAGGGATTTTAAGGGTGTCATGACAATTATCTTTGTCCTTCTTCAAATTCTCATCTTATTATTTGCATATTGCTTTGATTAGTTGTTTTGAGCATGGTCATCCTTACTTTGTCCTTTACCATTATTTTGTTGTCATTGATTTTCAACACCATACTCTTTCTCACCCTTATGCAAAATTTTCCTCAATGTTGACAACATAACAATGAGTGGCTCCCAACAAAGAAATGTATAGAAACTCCATTTTGTGTTCGATGTATTCAAGTGTAGGCCACTATGGTATTTGAGAACCAAGTGTCTATTGAATTCCTTGATACCCATCTTTGCACATAAGGTATGGAAGATGTTGGTGTACTAGAGCACAATCTAGACCTAACCCTAACACAAGGTTTCCCATATCATGTACCAATCTTCAGTGTGTCCATCTGGTGATACTCCTCTTTATGGGCATGGACAAAATCCTCCCAAATGGGTTATGTTCCAGATGTTTTATAAGCATCTTCGTCATGATGGACATATTATGCATTCAACCATTATTTGACATGGGGAATGGACTTTAGGAATGTGAAGGTAATATTGTCACTACTAGAAAAGTTGCGAACAAAGAAAAAACCTCTAACTTATCTAACCATAGCTCCAAATCTTATGCATTTATCTGTCCTTCAAACAAAAGGTATATCAAAATTAACTTGTACCTTGAAGTGTCATTCCTTCAAAAGCACCACTTATCGAAAGTGCCTCTATCATTGTTGGGAGTTGTCAAAGGATATGGGTGAAATTATTGATCATTTCGTTCTCTTGTTGCTTAAGGGCTTCTTGGAGAAATAACTTGATAAGATCCCTTAGTGAGTCATCTCTATTTAGTTCATCTACCATGGAAGGTTGCTTGGGTCGGCAAGGAAGATATTCACAAGGTTTGTTTAGCTCAAGGTCCAACTCCCTCTACATTGACCTTGTGGGGGACATAAATGAAGAAACAATAGAGAGCAGATTGCTATGATACCAATGATTTGATTTATGTTGTGAACAAAATGAAAGATAACATTAACACGGAAAGTAACACAAAGATATAAGGAAAACTATATTCTATTACTAAAAGAATGGTGAAAAAACGTGTGTAAACATGATGGCTAGAATGGTGGTAGCTATCTTTGAGAAGAGATATGTATGTTATGCTCATTCACAAAAAGCCCATAACAAGAGGCTAAAACTTCAGTTTATAATAATGCTAGGGGGGAAACCCTAGGACACAAGAACCCTAACTCTAACATGAAGTTAGCATGAAGTGTACATCTTGAGTTGGACAAAGCCAAGATGTCTGAAAAAGGGATCCTTGATGGGACCATAAATTTTCACCCATTGCTCTACTTTAGGTCCTTTTTAGCTTGTTGGAAAGAGAGTTTGTACACTAAGCCAAAGACTCAACTATTGGATATCAAAACCTCAAAAAACACATCAGAAAGCCCTGGAAAATGCTCGAGAAGTTCATGATCCCAAAACTGCTTGTGTCTTTTGTTGATATTATGGTAGCTACAGGAGGTATTAACCTTCACGTGTAACCCTGACAAGAATAGAATATTCCAGGAAGCAAGAAGAAACCCTAAAGCATTCGACATAACCCTAGAAGACAAGTCGGTTAAAGGAAATATTTAATATTGAGTGTTTAGCCTCCAAAATGAGAAGTCGACCCAGAAAACTAAGGAGAAACAGTATAAATACAAGACGTCAGAGCTCATTTTGAAGAGACAGCTAGCAACTGCAGAAATGTAGGAGTGTGCACTGCAGAAACTGGGTAAGTGTGCAAGTCTAGAGAGTAGCTGCAGCTGCAACTACTGCAACCTGTATTCTCGGTTTAGGCTTGGACTTTCTATTGGTTATGGTTTGGAATTTCTACCTTGTGTGCTATGTCTGGAGAAAGGTACGCTACATTGATTGGCTATTAGGACTAGGGTTTGCTTACAGAATTATTCTCTATCAAGGTTAAGGTGCTCGGGGGTGGCTTCGGCCTATGGTTGGGTGACAATATTACTATATTTTCTATGGTTAAATGAGCACACCTATTATTTCTAACATCATCGTCATTTATGAGATGGCCCTAGATCGATATATACACCAAGAGAGTAATATAGGACTTAACACTTTGGAGTAATATAAGACTTAAGAACATATATCCACACTAGAAGTTAGTGTTTGCACTCCTAATTTATGCATTGTATATGATATTAACAAAACCACTAGAAGTTAATGTTTGCACTCCTAATTTATGCATTTTATATGGGATATATAATTGTCAAAACCACACTAGAAGTTAGTGTTTTCTTCCTAATTTATGCATTATACAACTTTAGTGAGCCTAATGGTAAAGAACATGTGTTTTCTCCATGGAGA
Organism: Picea glauca; assembly: GCA_000966675.3. Classification (NCBI taxonomy): domain Eukaryota; kingdom Viridiplantae; phylum Streptophyta; class Pinopsida; order Pinales; family Pinaceae; genus Picea; species Picea glauca. The sequence goes on along the minus strand of JZKD02S2009030.1, from coordinate 160,066 downwards.
TCACAATTCAAATCTAGAGGGGGGTAGGGTATGTACACCTCCGTAGACTTTAGTAGTCAAATTGTTGCACGTAGGAGATCCCTTGTCCCACAAACAAGGGGGTCTCATACACCAATTTGGTGTCGAGCTTGGTTGTGACCTTAAAAATAGATTATTATTATATGAAACTAAAAAAACCACTGGAAATTGATATTTTCACTCCCGATTTCTGCATTGCCTATTAAATATATCACTACCAAAATCACACTAGAAAGAAGTTAGTATATACACTCCTAATTTATGCATTGTATATGAAACTAACAAAACCACTACCAAAATCACACTAGAAAGAAGTTAATACACGCACTCCTAAAAAAAAAATCACTGGAAGTTGATATTTGCACTCCTGATTTTTGCATTGCCTATTAAATATATCACTACTAAAATCATGCTAGAAAGAAGTTAGTATATACGGTCCTAATTTATGCATTGTATATGAAACTAACAAAACCACCACCAAAATCACGCTAGAAAGAAGTTAATATATGCACTCCTAATTTATGCATTGTATATGAAACTAACAAAACCACTAGAAGTTAGTATTTCCACTCCTACTTTATGCAGTGTATATAAGACTAACAAAACCGCTAAAAATTAGTGTTTGCACTCCTAATTACTACATTGTATATAAGATATATGTGCGTCAAAACCTCCTTACTACATTGTATATAAGATATATAAGTGTCAAAACCAACCTCTGTTCATTATATATGCGATATAATATCAAAACCAAAAGTATAACGATTTAGCACCCCAATTCATATATACATAGTGAAACACCAAAAACGAATATTTAAACAAGGTTGTGTGGCAGCGCAGTCCCTGCCAACGAGGTTAGAAAGCAAATTGTGGAAAATGGGGTCGAATTGTAAATGAAACGAAGTGTTCGGTGCAAAATGTATATCACGGAAATGTTGTGTGCAACAGGTATATCACGGAAGATGGGGCAAAAGTAAATGAGGGTTGGTAGGCAGAGCACCATCTATTTTTTGAAAGTATATAGAAAACCTATTTTTTTTTTAAGTATATAACAAAGTAAATAATTTGTTTACAGTGCAAGAATAAATTTGGAAATTTAAATGCATTTTCCATGTGGACTAGTGAAAGATAAAAATATATGATGACATAAAATTAATAGGAGATAAGAAATATAAAAAATTTAAATGCATTTGTGAACATGGGGTATAAGTAAATGATGGTTGCATTGTTGAGCGCCATTTATTTTGAAATATATAAAAAAAGAAAAGTTTGTAACATATAAAAGAGTAAATGCATTTGACATATAGACTGGTGAAGGATAAGAATAAAAGTTTGTAACATATTGAAAATTAAATGCATTTGTCATACAGAGTGGTGAAAGATAAGAATAGAGTTTGTAACATATAAGATTTTTATGCATTTTTATTTGAAATCTGTCAAAAAATAAAAGTTTGTTACATATTGCTGAAAATTTTGAAATATACAAAAAAATTAAAGTCTGTTACATATAAAACGGAATTTCAATGTGTTTGTCATGTAGATTGGGATTGGGGCTCCAGTAGACTATTAGAGAAATATGTACAAGAAACAAGACTGTGGAAAGAAGATAGAGTGCAATAGATGCAAAAGAAAATAAATGGAAAGGTATAAGTGTTTGCCTATACATTTGTATTTAAGAAACTGGAATAACTGGGTTGATAAACAAAGGAGGATGTGATGAGTAAACTTACAGTGAGGGTACATATGATCCCTTTGGCTATTTGCTTGCGGTTGTCGTTTCATTAATGTCGTCGACGATTGCGATTTCAAGGATGTCCTCCACGACTGCTGGAATGTTGGCAACTGCCTGTTGCCTTTTGTCGGCGGCATGTTTCAATTGTCTTTCGAGTCATTCTTCAATGTAGCCTCTCATCGGGGCGATGTTGATCTCATTCTAGATTTTTATGTTGAAAAGATCGTTTTCTAATTCCCGGAAGTCGATAGAAAGATTAGAGAGAGCCTGATGAATTTCCTCATTATGTATTGCATATTTGACTAGCCAGTCATGGACGTGAGCTTGATCAAATTGAAGGATGTTGTAAAACTTTTGCAGAGAGAAGGTCTTAAACATAACAACTTGTTTATCGAACTCTTGCATGGTTAAGGGAAAGGAGTTTGTGATTAAGTGGGGGTCTTGGAAGTCGTAGGTTTTCCCGGCTAAGTCTATATTTGACATCTTTGTGAATAATATATCTTTCTTCGATATGGCTTGTTCACATGACTGAACAATGAGATGCAAGTTCTTTAATTTTTCTTTCCAACATGCATTCAATTGGCCAATGCAGTTTTTTTATGGAAGATCTTCTTCTCTTCTTTTTGTTTCTGTCATATTGTTGACAATCTTGCCAAAAGGGATGACCATTTTTAAAAACAATTTTTCTTCATCTTTTAATTCGGCCTGCAAAAGCTCGAGCAAGATATGTGCCCTGGTTCCAAGGGAAGTGATGGTTTGTGATATTTTCCACACTTCAGTAACCAGTTCCACTCTTTTTTTGATATTGTTCTCCACATATCCTTTACAAGATGCGAGCAAGGTGGAGGATGTTTTTACATTGGGTGCAGGGGTGCTAGGCATGGTTATTTCCAAAGGATCGACAAGTAATGGCATAGGAATGAAAGCATCTTCCAATTCCTTGATTCGGTCCTTCAGTCTGGCGTTCTCGGTCTCGATGCCTCCAATGGAATCATAAAGTGCTTCTCCGATCGCAGTGTGAAGTTGACAGATTTGGGACAACCGTATGTTGGCAACGTCAACCTCTTAACGAAATTTGCCTTTCTTATTTTTAACATTTTTTTTCTGAATTATCAATTTTTTTGTTCCGGCTATCAAAAACAGTGCTCTGGAACACGAAGGATTCATCTTCATCAAAATTTTCGGTAACGGATATGTCCATTGGCTGGCTATGGTGGATGGCGTCTCCGGGTTGATTAAGGAAGTGAATCATGGTATCCAGATCAGTGTTAAGTTCCATGTTCTCACTCTGAATTTTCGGCTCTTCCGCCTACCCCACATTTTTTTTTTCTCTTCTTCTCTACTGGAAGCTTGTGAGAACTATCAATTTTAGAGCGAGGAGGGTCATTCTCCTCCTTCGTTTGAAGAACTCTGGGTTTCTTTGTTGCTATGATGGGTCGTTGGAGAGATGCTCTGAGATGTAGTACTTTTTGGAGTGGTATTTGCAGATTGAACACTCTTGTCACTAAGGCCTTTCCCTTGTTGCATGTACAATTTAGTGCAGCTTTGCACTGTCTATACCTCATCGACATCAGAGGCAGGAGCGTTGTCACCACTGTCTTTGTTTTGGGGCAGGTGTTTATTTACAAAACAATCGTCGAGGCCAAGTGTTTGTAAATGTTGTCTAAAAATATCATAGGGGTCGAATCCTCTTATGTCTTCAGCATATCTCAGGTTGGAGATGCTAGAATGTGTTGTTAAATCGTCAATTTTGTTGACGTTTTTCAACACGAACTCCCCTATTTTCCAAGGCAGAGGAATGAACTGTTTTTTTTTCTTCCTTTGGAACAGATGGAGCCAATAGTTGTATTGACATGCTACTTCTGCAACAAACATTATGTCTGTAATGTGACATGAAAGGAGAGCAAGTTGTTCCGTGGAGCCAAAAATTCTCATGACAGTGTAATTATCCAAATGTTCGAGTGTCCCCTTCTTGTCCAAAAAACTAGTTGTTTGTTCAGATATGCGGGGAGCATCTTCTCCTAACAATAAAACTTTGAAAACAAACAGGAAGCCATTAAAAACCTCATAAAAATAGTGGGAAGCCTTGTGCCTGGTACCAGAACGTTACTAGGTGGAATTCGTAGTTGACATTCATGGATAGAGACAGTTGCGGAAATCGACAGGAATGTGCTATTACAAAAACTAAATAGGATGACATATAAAATTTATTTTCCCTTTTGTAGCTTGACAATTAGGAAGAGATTTCATGGGAAATTAACCTGCCCCAATAAAAAATGGCTTGTTCATTGACTGTGAAATACAAAATATAAAGATCCATGCCGGAAACAGTAGGTGTGGACTCCTGTCCTGTTATCCTTGCAAACAGCCATGCAATTTCGTGAAATGGATTTCTAAATGAACTAACCTGCATGCTTGTAATATCTTCAAGAACTAGATTTGGGTTTTCCAAAAAAAGGGGCAAGAGGTCCAATCTGTTATTATGCTTTGCTAGGAACTTTTTGCAATCTTATCCTCTGAACATCAATGTTGGCTCCAACAATTTCAGCATCTGGCGGAAGACCTAAGGTGACAAAGAAACAAAAGAGTGGTCTTGCAGTGGTATAATTCTTTTCTCTGTAATAAATTTATCGGCGCACCAAGAGACCAGGTCCTTACAGTAAAAAACCTCAGGGACACAACCTACATGAGCAAGTTCGGAGGTCCAAATTACTTGGTTCTCTATGACAGAGGTTGAGTAATAAGAAAATTCCCTGGACCAGTGGAAGTTCTGGTCCTCGCACCTGAATATGTTCATTGTATCTCCACATAGCTGCTTTCGAGTTGATGCCATAGGTTTATGAGAAGGTTGCTTTGCTGCAGATGATGGTTTAAATGAACAGTTAGATCCAATAATGTAACTTTTCAGTAAATCTTGGTTAAATTCTTATGAATGGGAAAGCTCCTTGAGCCTTTCGCTGATTAATGACAATCTGTAATGGTGGTGCATGATGAACTGTTAGCAGTAAAGTTTATTTATTGCATATTTAGAAATGCGAAGATGGTTGGTACAACGAAGAGCAATTAAGGAATGGAGGTTTAGTGAACATGCAAAGTCCACGCCGTGTGAACGGGATTTAATGATTTTGAAATGAACACTCGGAAGGGATAATATAATCCCCCCGCAAATTTTGGTTTAATGCGCATCAATATGAGATTTCCTCGAGCCTTTTGTCCACCAATGACAATCTATAAGGTTTCTGCATGATGACCCGTTAGAATTAAATGGCAGTAATTACATATTTAGGAATAAGATATGTATATATATATATATATATATAACTTTTTATTTTCTTTTATTATAGACAAGTGTGAAGGTGACAAAGACGGTGGAGAGCAAGGAAAGAATGGCAAGCTCTGAAAAGCGGTCGGACGGGATTCAAGAAAGGGTTACAAGGATAGTCAGGACAACTGAGTGTTGCACGATCAAATTTCATGTTTCAGAATTTTTGAGTGCAAAATGTGTAAAACAGAAGAGATCACAATGGGCCAGTTCAGCGATCGGTTTGTATATTTGCGGAATTCTGACAAAGTGGCTAAGTATGGAATAGGGAAATTTCTAATTGCATGCGTAGCAATAAGATCTTATATATAATTGTCAGTTTCTAATTGCAAAGGGGCACATGCACAGGAAACAACAACTAGGAACTGAATATTTCTTCAACCCGCCAAACCGACGATCTGCTAAAGAAATTTGAACAAATGGCAAAGTATGGAAAGAGGATGGACGAGCTTCAAAATCGGGTGACAATAGTTCCACTAAATATACAAGGACCCAACGGTTAAATTGTATTTCTCGGAAGTTTTCAGTGCAAAAATGTGCACCACGGAAGAGGGCATGATAGGTGGATCGTAATACGGAAGAGGGTATGATCTAAGAATGGTTGAAAATTTGTATATCACGGAAGTGACGGTACTATTCACAGGCCATGGAACAACAAAAGTCCAATGTAGAGACTGCCTAGCGAGAATTCACGGTTGGAGAAGTTTTTGGGTGTGGAATAGGGAAGTGCTCGATCGGTGTCGTGATAAAAGAGCATGAGTGCAGTTGTGAACCCGCAAGACCACCCACGCACTGAGCAATGTTGACCCGACCATCGTGCAAGCTCATCTGTCAATTTGTCAATTTGTATATCGCGGAACTCTGGGTGCCAGTTGCGGGACAGGGAACAATAGAGGGTCAATTTAAAGAAAGGGGAAGCGGTCGTTGGAAACGCGTGAATCTGCGAAGCTGCAGAGCAAGGCATTTTCGAGAGAAAAACGATTAAGTAACCAGGAAGAGAAACTAGACAAAATAAAAGAGAGGGAAAATAGAAAGGTGGAAGGCAGTTTTCGTAAGCGCAAATTGGTTTCAAAGAAGCACCATTGTTGCAAAACCATGATGTTCTACTAATTGTCAACAAATGTGTTGTTGAAGATTAGATTTTATTGCAGTGTGTGTGTGTGTAACTATGTTCTTGATACATTCTTCCATGACTATAACATATTAACTTAACTACTAAACTTCATTTTCTACTAATTGTCAGCAAATGCTTTGTTGAAGATTAGATTTTATTGGAATGTGTGAGTGTAATTGCGTTCTTCATACACTCTTCCATGAGTGCAAAATATTAATTCAAGTATTAAACTTCTTGCATTATGGGTTGTTAGCATTAAAACTTAATAATTGCATGTCTAGAAACAAGAATAACGATTTTTCTGCAACATTGTACATTGGTATTACTATGTTCTATCTGCATTACGAATAGAATTGAACGTTGGTTTGAAATTATGTAATCCATTTTTTGTTTGCATAAAAAGCTGGTGGATTCACATAGTACATTGGCATATAATTGTTAGATGTTCCATCTTAGAAAATATAAGCTAAGTAAGCACAATATCGAAGAAGTACGAGAGCAACGAACCATGCAAATTAGAACATGCGTTAAACCCATAAAAGAGGCAGCAACGAAGAGTCGAAGGAAAATATTTTTTAATAGAAAATGCATTTAAAAAATAAGAAAAACACTGAGTATTGTACATCTATCCTGAGAAATTGGACCCAGTTCTTCGGGCCAAAACATTGAAGGTATCTATGAAAAACATAGGCACGGGATCCGCAGTATGCAAGATCTTTGCAGTTTTCTCCTCGATGAATCATCATGTGCTGAAATTGATATTTTTCACAAGCTTCCCCTGAGGAAGAATACGAAAATGGTTGCAGGGCAAGTGGAATAGCCCTTAGTTGAAACCGCCTTTGCATAGTCCGAAAAAATTCAGTGGCACAACTTGCACGTGCAATTCCAGAGGCCCAAATTAGTCCATTCTGGGCAAAAGGAGATGACTAGTAGGAAAATGACTTGCAGCAGTGAGAGTTTTGGACCCGATTCCCAAAGTTGTTGATCAATAATTTTTTGGCTTGAAATATATCTCTGGGAGAATCAACATATCATTGCTTTACAGTGAAACTCTTTCACCCAGAACGGACTAATTTGGAACTCTGGAATTCCTACTTTTGCGCTGCAAAGTGGTTGTTGCATTCACCATCGATTTCTTTTCTGAAACTCCTTTTGGTGTTGTCATCACCGCCATCATCGAGCCGAGAAGTTCCATTCGTTATGGTTAATTTCAATTTGGGCGTAGGAGTGGGAATATTCTCTACATTGCCATCATCCATTGTCGTATCATCGTCCATCAGATCATCTTCTTCCGGGTCGGAATTCATGGCATCAACTTCTGCGATAGCCATGAATGCAAGTGGGCAGGTTCTCTAAGCATCCAGGGTTGCCATGGAATTTTTTGGCTTGAAATATATCTCTCGGTGTACCAAGGGACCATCTCCTTGTTTGTTCCTGGGCGGAGGGAGATGAATAGTAAGAATATGCCCTTGAATAGTGGAACCTCTGGCCATTATGCCCCAATGTGTTTACTATGTGTGGAGAGAATTGTTGCCAGAAGTTATTAAGAATTTTCGTTTCCTTGAGATGATGTTTGAAATGAAAATCGGGGAGGGATAATATAACCCTCTACAAATTATGGTTTAATACATATCAATGGAATATGTCCTCGATCCTTTCGTTGATCAATGACAGTTTCCAAGGTTTGTGTGGAATGAGTTGTCACCATTACAACTCACTAATTGCACAATTAGAAAAAAGTGTGAAGGTGGCGGTGACGGAGAAAAGAGATTAAGAATTAGAAATTTCTTAGAAGGACCAACCCATCCACGCACAAAAAAAAAAAAGATTGCATTGCCTTTCAAATGAATACTTGGAAATGATAACATACTTGTGCACAAATCTTAGTTTAATTCGTATTAATGAAAAATATTCTCTGGATTTATGGACATTAATGACAATCTTAACGGTTCCTATAGGATGGCTACTAGCATTAAAGCTTAATTATTTCATATATGGAAACAAGTATGAAGGCAACGGTGATGGAGAAACCGATTCCAAGAAATACCAAAGTATGGAAAGTGGTTGGGTAGCTTACAAAATAAAAAAGGAAGAAGATATACCCAGGAGACGTGAAGGGCCGATGGTCATATTGCATCTCAGTGACAGATATCGGGCGTCAATTTGTATGTCATGGAATTTGTAAATTGACAAGCGGACCTGCAGGTTGGCTGGCTCAACACTGCACTTTCATTGTTCAGTGTCCTCCAAATAGCACTTGGAGTTCCGCCATATACAAATTGACAAATGGAATCGAGGGCTGGTGGGTTCAAGATTTCCATTGTTTAGGGATGGAAATCGCTATCAACTATCTAACATATCTAAAAACATTATTTTCAATACTAAATTATTAATATTACATATTGATCTTGCATTATTTTATTAGACGAGAAAGTTTGTACAATCTGGTTGGGCAAGTTATTTAAAAGTTTTGCGACAAATGAACAATACATAGTAGACATGTACTTTTATAAATTATGGACATGAGATTTTATAGAACATATGTGGATCCCTCATTCCATACTTAAGCACTTTTTCGATTGCGTGTTCTTGGCCTGGCGGGCTGAAAATTGAGCCTCTATTGTTCTGTGTCCTACAAATAACACCCATACTTCCGTGATATACAAATAGACAGGCGGACTTGCAGGTTGGTTGGTTGAACGTTTCACTTTTATTGTCCCGTAGTGATTCTATATTAATTCCATATTTAGCCAATTTTTTGGATCGGGGGATCTCGGGCTGGTGGGAAAAAAATTGGGCACTTTTATTGTTCTAGAACATATGCGGATCCCTCATTCCATACTTGGGCACTTTTTGGATCGTGGGTTCGCAGCCTGGCGGGCTGAAAATTGAGTATCTATTGTTCCGTGTCCTACAAATAGCACCTAGACTTCCGTGATATACAAATTGATAGGCGGACTTGTGGACATGATTCTCTATATAAAGCATGGACATGAGATTTTACAGAGCATATGCAGATCCCTCATTCCATACTTAGGCACTTTTTGGATCGCGGGTTCGCGGCCTGGCAGGCTGAAAATAGAGTCTCTATTGTTCTGTGTCCTACAAATACCACCCAGACTTCTGTGATATACAAATTGATAGGAGGACTTGCGGGCTGCTTCGTTGAACATTGCATTTTTATTGTTCCGTAGCGATCCCGTATTAATTCCATATTTAGCCACTTTTTTTTATCAGGGGCTCTCGGGCTGGCTGGCTAAACATTGCACTTTCATTGTTTCGTGTCCTCCAAATAACACTCGGACTTACGTGATATTCACATTCACAGATGGACTCGAGGGCCGGTGGGTTCAAATTTGTCATTGTTTAGGGATGGCAATCCCTATCAACTATCCAACATATAAAAAAACATTATTTTCAATACTAAATTATTAATATTACATATTGATATTGCAGAATTTAAGTAGAGGACAAAGTTTGTGCATTTTGGTGGACCTACTAATATAAAAATTTTCAAACAAACGAGCAATACATAGTAAACATGTACTTTTATAAAGTATGGACGTGAGATTTTATACAACATATACACATTCCTTATTCCATACTTAGGCACTTTTTGGATCGCGGGTTTGCGGTTTGGCAGGCTGAAAATTAAGGTTTTATTTTTTCGTGCCCTATAAATAGCAACCAGACTTCTACGATATGAAAATTGACAGGCAGACTCGGGCTAGTTGGCTGGACATTGCAGTTTTATTGTCCCGTAGTGATCCCGTATGAATTCCATATTTAGCCATTTTTTTTATCAGGGGCTCTG
>JZKD02S2009030.1:126434-136861 GCA_000966675.3 Picea glauca | reverse complement strand
TTTTTATCAGGGGCTCTGGGGATGGTGGGATGAAAATTGGGCCTCTATTGTTCTGTGTTGTACAAATACCACTCACAATTCCGTGATATACAAATTGACAAGCGGACCTGGGAGCTGATTGGCTCAACATTGCAGTTTCATTGTTCTATGTCCTCCAAATAACACTCTGAGTTCCGCGATATACAGATTGACATATAGACTTGAGGGATGGCGGGTTCAAGTTTGCCATTGTTTACATATGCCAATCCCTATCAACTATCTAACATATCTAAAAACATTATTTTCAATACTAAATTATTAATATTAAATTTTGATATTGCAGAATTTAATTAGACGAGAAAGTTTGTACAATCTGGTCGGGCGACTGACATAAAAGTTTTCCGACAAACGACTAATACATAGTAAACATGTCCTTTTAGAAAGTATGTACGACATTTTATAGAGCATATGCGGGTCCCTCGTTCCATACTTGGGGCACTTTTTGGATCACGGGTTCTCGTCTTGGCGAGCTGAAATTTGAGCCTCTTTTGTTTCGTGTTCTGCAAATATCACCCAGACTTCTGTGATATACAAATTGACAGGCAGACTTGCGGACTCCAGGTCTGGCGGGTTCAAGATTGCAATTGCTTAGGGATGTTCATCCTATCTAACTTTATCTAAAAACATTATTTTCAAATACTAAATTATTAATATTAACTATTGATATTGTACAAGTGAATTATATTAAATTATTAAAAGATGTTAAATTGTTTATTTTAAAAAAAATGAAGCAAACAAAAGAAAGTTTTTTTTTAATTCTATCACCGCAAGCATAACAAGGACCAATTTGAATTTTAAGGCCCTCTTATTCATATGATAGCACAATTTCACTCCGCACAATATATATTCGTTGATTTCAAATTATTCCGGGATATTAATTTTGCCAAGTTTATCGAATAATAAAAAATGCCAAAACAACGACCAATTTGAATTTTAAGAGCCTCTTGTTACTATGATAGGATAGTTTCACTTCACACGCTATATATTCGTTGATTTCAAATTATTTCAGAACAATAATTTGACCAAGTTCAATGATCAAGGAACTCTGCTAAAGCAAGCCACATAGAACATTTGCGTCACAATGCCATAGAAATTATCAGGCGAATCTGTGGGCCAACTGGCTAAAAAATTCAATTATATTGTTCAGTGTCCTCCAAAGAACATTTGGAGTTCCACGATATACAAATTGACAGACAAAGCAAATAACCAAGAACCAACCATACTTTAAACAGGCCGCAAGCAAGTTCCCAGAAGGTTCCATAGAGCAGAACCCATCGACCTTTGCACCAAACAATTTGATATACAAATAAAAGACATCGCCGCATTCGTTTTCTCTTGCATCTGATATATGTTCCCAGTAGAAAATAACTAGGAACATGCGATATATGGGGATTACAAATATATGGGCCAAGTCCAACGAACATTCATCTGGATGTTGAACAAATGTTACAGAGACAGATGAGGTATTTTCGTTTCCTGCCGAAGTTGGATATATATATATATATATTCCCCTTCTTCAGCCGATATGAAAAATTGCATTGTCCTCATTCAAGGTGAATTTGTTGTGTATGTGAAGCTGTCGTAGCATGTAGACATTGGTTGCCTTTTTCTGTAGATACGTTTCATACGACAACTCTGCCAACTCAGGAAGCACATTTTGTAACATAGGCTACCTGACTGTACAATGCACGGTTGTGTTGCCCACAGTTCGGATAACAACATTCACACAATGTCCATATATATATGGACATTTTTCACCGCACCGCAAACAATCAATCGTATCATCACTTATCAAAGCGGAGGCAGAAGCAATGGAGTTGCATCTTGCACATACAGGCTCAAAGGGGGTTGAGTACACATTGGCTACAACTAAAAGACTTTCAACCTAGGAACGCAAACAAAGGGATTAATACATTGAACAACATAATACACAACTGCACCCCCCCTCCCCTTTAAAAAGAAAAAAAAAATTAAGCAGGCGCATAAATTTGTTGAAGGCTATTTCTATAAGCAAAGTGAGAATGATTTTGTGGATGTATACACACAACAGTTGTAGAGCTAGCTAGTTTCTTCAGATCCTCTACTATATCTACTCGCAACTCTATTACAAACGTTGTTTGGGTTGTCTGAAAGATCCTTTCTCTAGCATCCCTCTTCTTTGTTATATTTTTGAACAACATAAGTGGAATCTGCCCTCTCTGCAATTGTTGTTCCATTGACAAAAACAAATTTGAATACGTATCGAACAATTGTAGTTGCAACATGGAATAGTGCAATATTTGGGTAACTTATCCGATATACATGCACATGCAAAAGTAAAGGACAAAAATAAATATGAAAAGCGGTACCATTGCCTTGTCATTGTCGGACTCTCCATCCTTTATAAGGAGAATGTGTTGCGAGCCAAATTTTCTTGCTAGTGTGACAGCAGCCCCAATCATTCTGATTGGGTAAATTTCAATGCTTTGTGCAAGCTGGCTGATAGTCAAGTCCGAGACGAAACGATATTCTGAACAAACAACAAGAATTTTTTCCACAATGCTTGTTTCATTGAGCGAAATAATTCGATTGCAATCACCACGGTCATATACTGTTTTGGGCAATATATTAAAATATGTAATGGATATCCCATTACATGGAAATATCTTTTCTGCATGTTTCTGAACAAGTTGTGGAGGAACAATCAGTGTCACTGTCATCATGGCGTCCTTGTTTGTCATGTCAGCACACATAATGGATCTACTTTTGTTTGCCTTGTCCAAGTAGGTGATATAGACAACCGTTATGTCCCCGATGAAAACTTGTCCAGATTGGCGGTTGTTCAAGCCCTCTATTGAGAATACTTCAGATGTCACAACTCTAGACCTGATAACATTTTTTTGAACAGGAAAACTAAAGTGAAAGGTAGTTTGATGCAAGTACACGCATAGTTTTGATGAACTATGGAGCCAGAGTTTCGCAACCACACCTCTTAGTATGCGGAACATGCAACATGTTCGATGTCTCGCTTGTACTTGTTGATACTTCTTGCGAGCTACAAACCATGTATTGTAGATGAGATCAACATATCCGCCATGCCATAGATGAATATATAGCCCAACAAATTTGTTTAGTAAACATAGTAAGAGCAGAGCGTATGCATATTTACCTTTGGCCTTGTCGGTCTGTCGATGTCTGGGATGACTGGCTTCTCATGCCCGTGTCACTAGTCCAACTTTTTCTGATGCAATCATGTGCATATGAACATCGGGACTAAACAAGCATATGCATTGTATATTGTCCATCGAAAGGACCAAATAACCGTAAAACTGTATGCATCTGAATTTTTTAACTGGAGAAATGTTTAACAGTAAATAGGACGTGAGGGCGGGGCACCATGGCCAATCTGTATATCACGGACCCTCGAAGGCCAGGGGAGAAATCTTCAACATGCCAGCTTGGCACCCGCAATTGAGAAAGTGGGTAACTATGGAAGAAGGTAGAAGCATGACCACATATGTGAATCCGTTAGTCCACCAACCGACGCACGAAGGAATTTTTGGAAAGCACACTAGGCAGATGAATTAGAAAACAAAAGGGATAATAGAAAATGGAAAAAGTAGAAATAGGGAGCGCAGAAAGGCCCATTACTGCAAAGTCATCGTTTTCAAGTCTAATATTATATGCCCCCACTCGGTTTGTATATTTAATTTACAAGTACACTTGGTATACCTTTTAGAAGATTGCACCACAAAACCCTCTGTTGTTGCACAGAACGATTCATCTCCCTGTCAAAGCAACCTGTTTTTTCCAAGGAAGCAACGCCGAAGATGCAATGGACACGAAGGCAAGTTAGTATGAAGACAGACATCTAAAAGAAAGAGAAACAACTCTATTTACCTGCCAAAGAGTCATTCATCCTGTCCAACCATTATGTTTGTTTAAATGCAGCAATGCAGCACAAACACAACGAACATGAACCAGCTTAGTATGCAGGAAGGAACGCATGTAAGCAAGATAAATTACCATGTAGGAAGGCACACAACTAGTTTAACACATATACAGACCATAAATGAAATACAAAAAAGTGCAATATGAAACAACAGTACAAGCATGCACCTTTATATATCCTCTTCAGTCGATGTAGTCAAGACTCCCTTGTTTTCTCCATCGACTCTGTTTGTTTGAATGTGGGAACGCACAAAATTCAATGAACATCAATGGAAGCTGGTATTCACCGGAGAACAAGCAATATGTACACACAACAAAACTGACTAAACAAACAGTTTAGAAAGGCAGAAACATGAACCTTTGCGCTTCTCTATCCATGGATGCAAACACATAGATTTTTTTTCCCTAGCCAAAATATATTACAAGGCACAAAATATCACGCAATTGCATGGCCGCAGCTAAACGATTTCTGGTTTTCCCTGGGAATTTATCCAAATATGCCCTTTAACCATGTTCTTTATCCTCTAAACGGACTGTTGTGCCCACGATACAAGTTCTCATTTTTCCGTGGCAAACCACCCAAACATGCTTCCAGACATCAAAATATAATCTTGCAGAATATTTGTTGCACATATCATATCTCAAGCACAACACAAACTCTATCATGTGCACACCAGTCTATGTAGAGAGAAAGAACATGTAATGTCATATCTGTACATCTGGCCATACATTGTTTATAAATGTAGCCTGCATACATATGCTTTATTCCAACAAAAAAACAACGGATATTGTAACTTCACATGTAATCCTCCAACAATTTTGCATGTAACTATTTTCTTTCATGGCAGGACTGGAACACTAGCAAAATCTCACAGAATAATAGATATCGACATCAAAAGACATGGCAAATAACACAACTGCATGTCGACTCGTGGGTGCAGGGGATGAACACCGTAAAGCGCCCCCCAAAAAATAATAATCCAAAAAAAAAGAAAAAAGAAAAGCTCCACCCACCGCCGTTGCACCCCAACTCTACAAAGTCGAATCAAACAAAAGAAAACAACAAGGACCAAAGTAGTCAGAAAGCACAAACAAGACGAACTGCACCCCCAGGGCCCCAAAGCGCAAACCCCAGCCAAAAAAACAGAACCGACAACCCATGAACCAACGAATCAACAAGAACCACCGAGCCAATGAACAACATATGTATCTCCAATGATTACAAAACTGCAGCCCAAGCACAGAAGGAACCAGAAACATACAAGGAACATGCGACTACAAATAAGAAAACATTCTTACTTGCAAACTGCAAACACTAAACAACAAACAAGGAATACAAAATGAAACTATGGCATCGAAACTTACTCCAAAATGATGAAATGCCGAGCGAAACAACAACAAGCAACAACCGACAAACCAACGAAGAAGAAGCACTCACCGAACCAGTAAACAATGTATGTAGCTTCAACGATTACGGGGATGAAACATACAATGGCAACAACTGACAAACCAACGAAGAAGAAGCACTCATCAAACCAACAAACAATGTATGTAGCTTCAATGACAGAACGAGGATGAAACATACAATGTTTGTCGAACTGGCGGTGGACAAAGAAGAATGTGCAAATTCACTATAACTGTATACAAAATTTCGAGGAAAAATGTACTCCGAGAAGCGTATTTACATAAACATTTAAGACTGCCAGGTTGTCTAAGGACCTCGCGGTATGCAAACATTTAAGCTATCAAGAGTGTTGGAGGACATCGCGTCATGTAAACATTTACACTGTTAGGCCTATTGAGGCATCTCAGAATAAGTCTTAATACATTTCAACAAATATACATTCGCCAAAGACGCCATAAACTTTGGAATTCTCAATCACTACAAAGCTTGGATATCAAAACATTTCAATATGCTTAGTACATATGAAAACTTATGGATATATTTGCCTAGTAGAAAATGCTATTACAAACATTCCAACTAATGCTAGCATTAATCGACCTTCAAGCAATATAGAGGAAAAATATATGATTAAAAAATACTGTCTACGAGAAAAACTTTGGATATGTTGCCATATAGTACATTGGGAATAGCGAAGCTGACAATAAGACCTCCAATCTCTTATCCAATCATATCAATACATATATGTTGCTTTTTATTATATAAAAATATATGCTTTTAATTCCATAGCTCCAACAATAGGTATTGTGCAAATATTTCGGGTCAAAGGACAAACTAATGTGTAGTCAATGCATTATCGATTGCTATAGTCCCTCTAAAGTGATAAAACATATAAATATCTCACTCATGTTTTGCACAATGCATGTGGGACATGTAACTAACAAAACAAAAAGAGTATAAAACTTATCATCAAACACAATGTATAAAAATATATTTAATTATCGAAAAACATACAAGAAAATTAATAAGTTATAAAAATATTTTTTTATTTTTTATATAACCAAAATTTTGAATTACTTATTTTTATAAATTTTTATTAAAAAATTCAAAAAAATATTATCAATTTTTAACAATTCGTTAAAGTAATAGATAACTTATACATATATTAAATTTTATAATAATTTAAATTTGATTTTAGGGAGGTTATTGCACTTAAATTTTATAATAATTTAAATTTGAATTTAGAGAGGTTATTCATTAAAGTAATAGATAACTTATACATATATTAAATTTTATAATAATTTAAATTTGATTTTAGGGAGGTTATTGCACTTAAATTTTATAATAATTTAAATTTGAATTTAGAGAGGTTAATGCATATACAATTATACAAATCAGTATAAAGAAATAACATTATAATATAAAAAATAAAGTTGACTATAAGTTGAATTAAAAAAAAACCTACATACACAATTACATATTATATATATATTAATTTTTTTATATTAAATAGTTAATTTTTTTATATAGTCTGAGTGGGTTTAATGGTGAAGAACATGTGCTTCTTCTTAAGAGGTTACAGATTCAAATCTAGAGTGGAGTAGGGTATGTATATCTTCGTAGGCTTTATCAGATACTAGTTTAAGAGAAAGCCCCAAAACTTAGCGCAAATGGTTCTTAGCATCCCGAATTCAAATCTCTTGTTCTCTTTGAAATTAGGCTTGCCACAAAAGCCAAAAATATTTCACAAATTCGAATCTCTTGTTCTCTTTGAGGTTAGGCCTGCCACAAAAGCCAAAAATATTTCACACACTGTTCAAAATGTAGGGTGCACCATATTTGCCCTAATTTCAAAGTGGGTATAGGCCCAATGATCCCACCCAAGCGATTTCCGAAGTATTTATGCAGCCGACCGTACGCGTATATACGTTTTTATTCATTATTCATTGAAGTCAATGAATTTCTTTTTCGAAGTATATCATTGTTAATTTTGTTAGCATTTCGATATTCCTACCCTGGAAATGGAAGAAAAACGCTCAGAGTCTCTTGCAGATGTCAACGATTCGGAACCCAAAACAGTGAAATTCTCCCTCAATTTGCTCCCAACGGCCTCCGCCAAACCTAAATCCATACTTTCCCATAATAAACCCCCTTACCATGTTACAGAATTCGATCCCAGCATGCCCCCTCCCCACACAGTCAAGTCCATCCCCAAGCTGCAGAATTCATGGTGCCCACACCTAGCTTGGGACGGAGCAAAAGCATCGGAAGCCCATCTGAATGGTCGAACCCACAGTACAGAGGATGGTTTTCTGTCTAAAGACGAGTCGGAGAAAGAGAAACTCAGAGAAGATATACAGCATTGCGCTGACGAGGCTTCTCTGGAGGCCTACGAGGGCATTCCCGTGGAGGAATTCGGGGAGGCGATGTTGCGAGGCATGGGGTGGTCTCATGGAATGGGAATCGGCCTCCGCGCCAAGGGCCCTGTTGCGCCTTACGAATGTCCCAGAAGAAAAGTCGCCCGATTAGGGCTCGGAGCCACTCTGCCTGCTCTCTGAATAAAACCCTAATCGCTATGAAAAGTTAGTTTCAGCCTTTCAGGTATTCTCGCAAACCCTAAACAGAGGCTTCAGAGGGCTGTCTAGAGGGCAGAAACCAATGTTTACATTTGTAGAGTCTGCTAATTCCACTAACAATAGTTTTTTATATCTCCAGCATGATTTACAGTTGCATTTAAGGTATAGGGTAGATACTGTAAATTGCGGTTTTGACTTTGAAGATCCATTGCACTTTTTAAATGCCTGTGTATAATATAATACATGTGTGTGTATATTGTAATGTAATTAAGACATACCTGGTCCAGATGCAATCTTTTCTTAGAATTATAGTCAACTTGCTCGACTTTAAATAAAATTTGATCTTATTTATAGAATTGAATTTCGACCCCCCCAAAAAAAAAAGACCAAAAAGTTTAATAAAAGCATCAATTTTTTTTAGAATACTTCTGGTGGTCTTCATTTTTCAATTTTTTTTAGAATACTTCTGGTGGTCTTCAAATGAGCCAACTAGGTATTAACACTACCTTCGTGACCTCTTGCTGAATTGAATAAAAACTCAGTTCATCACGAGCTATTCATCAAACTCTCCCCATTGTGAAGTCTTTTCAGATATTAACCATCTTCATTCAAAATCTAATATATAATTGAATCATGACAAATAAGGGAAAGAAGATATAAGTATTTTGATATAAGCATATAGTATTTTCAATGAACCCATCTGAAGAGTTACTAAGTGCATCTTTTATTGTCACGGGTTGAGTTTGAACCTGAAACTCTCGAATATTCTGTAATTGAGTATGTTTTTAAATGTTTTCTGCATGGATATTTTATTACTATGTTTTAATTAGCACCATGAAGAGGAAATGCTATGGTGGTTAGAACATTTTTTGTTTTTTTTAATACTAAATATATAAGTAGTATGACTTCCTTCTTTCTCGATCTACATATTTTTTAACAGCAATTGGTTCTCTCACAATGAACCAGCGTGGTCACAACACCTCTTACAATGAGTTAACATGGTCATATTATTACATGGTTACCATGACACAACAACTTACCTTCAATGGATCACTACCATGAAGGACCTACTAGGCCTTTAAGACTAAAGGAGCTCTAATACCATGTTAAAAAATAGAACATAAGACAAGAGACAAGAACTTGGTGGAAAAGGCTTCAAGCCATTCTCAATCGATGGCCAAAACATTCTAAATACATGTAATTATTTTATTTTTACAAGTTAATGGAAACTTACCTTCAATGGACGACTACCATGAAGGACCTACTAGGTCTTTAAGACTAAAGGAGCTCTAATACCATGTTAAGAAATAGAGCATAAGACAAGAGACAAGAACTTGGCGGAAAAGGCTTTAAGCCATTCTCAACCAATGGCCAGAACATTTTGAATACATGTAAATATTTTTTTTTACAAGTTAATGGAATATCGGAACTGAATATCAGGATTGACTGAGGCAGGAGTTCCTAAAGGGGCCTATGATACCACGAGTGGGGAAAGGTGAGGGGGTCTTCGGGAATGTTACATGCCTAGTTACCTAAGTCTCCTATTCACCTTGCCATTCATTTAACCTTTATCCTTTTATGGTGGTAAGGTGACCCTAGCCTATGGTTTATAATTATGAGAAAGTAAATGTAGCCTTCCCTAAATTATGTAATCATCTCCTATATTTTTGGAAACATGTTCCCTATATTCATGGAGACTTGCTCCCTACCTTCTTGGGAACCTAATTCGAATTGGGAGAAAGATTCATGGTACTATTTTCCTTGGATTATTGATTCATTCATTCATGGAAAATAATTTGAATGGGAAAGGAAGGAGATTGAGAAAGAAGGTTGAACTATGGATGGTTAAGAACCAAGATTTTTTTGTTGGAGCTTAGGAGATATAAGCATGAACCTTTCTATGCACATATTGAAGAGCAATGGAGGGAGAATACCTCTGAAGGACTGTGGAGAAGCAAAATAAGATCTCCTTGTGTTATATGTGTAGGTATTTTGGATGCCAAATAGTTGTTCTATTTGTAATAAACCCAGAAATGGAAATAATGAAATCTCTATTGGATCTTAAGGACATCAATCGGGACCTTTCTATGCACATATTGAAGAGCACCAAAGAGAATACTTTTGAGGGATTGTGGACTAGAGAAAGAAGATCTCCTTATGTTGTATGTGTAGATATTGTGGGTGCTAGAGAGTTGCTCTTTCTTTAGAAATCCTTACAATAAGATACTTGGTTGAGAAACTCTCTTGTTTGAGATAAAGATTTGCACCGAGTTGTTCTTATAATACTTCTTCACCCTGGTGGTATTATAACTTGTTGTAGAAATACCAAGTGTAACAAAGCCTATGGTTGAGTGGAAAATTTCTCTACCTTAGTCAGTTGGTCGGTCTGCAACATTCAAAAGATAAGTCTATCATCTTTGTTATATATATATTATAGAATTTACATGGAGGATGAAGACATCAAAGTGTGTTTCATCTTT
>JZKD02S2009030.1:109045-126424 GCA_000966675.3 Picea glauca | reverse complement strand
AGGGGATTTGGTCCTTATACAATTACCGACATGATTAATCCACAATGGGGATTAATCCAATAACAATAATAATAATAATGACATGATTAATCCGCAATGGGGATTTAATCCAATAGTAATAAGAATGCTCTTCGCAGTTACATTATTTCAACAATATATACATAACTTTTTATTTTCTTTTATTATGGACAAGTGCGAAGGTGACAGAAATGACAGAGAGCAAGGAAAGAATGGCAAGCTATGAAAAGCGGTCAGATGGGATTCAAGAAAGGGTTACAGGGATAGTCAGGACAACTAAGTGTTGCACGATCAAATTTCATGTTTCGGAATTTTTGAGTGCAAAATGTGTAAAACGGAAGAGATCACGATGGGCCAGTTCAACGGTCGGTTTGTATATTTACAAAATTCCGGCAAAGTGGCTAAGTATGGAATAGGGAAATTGCTAATCACATGCATAGCAATAAGATCTTATATATAATTTCCAGCTGCTAATTGCAAAGGGGCGTGGGCACAGGAAACAACGACTAGGAACTGAATATTTCTTCAACCCGCCAAACCGACGATCTACCAAAGAAATTTGAACAAATGGCGAAGTATGGAAAGCGGACGGATGGGCTTCAAAATCAAGTGACAATAGTTCCACTAAATATGTGAGGACCCAATGGTTAAATTGTATTTCTCAGAAGTTTTCAATGCAAAAATGTGAGCCACGGAAGAGGGTATGATAGGTGGACCATAATATGGAAGAGGGTATGATCTAAGAATGGTTGCAAATTTGTATATCGCGGAAGTGACAGTACTATTCGCAGGCCATGGAACAACAAAAGTCCAATGTAGAGACTACCTAGCGAGAATTCACGGTTGGAGAAGTTTTTGGGTATGGAATGGGGAAGCGCTCAGTCGATGTCGCGATAAAAGAGCACGAGTGCAGTTGTGAACCCGCAAGACCACCCAGGTGCTAAGCAATGTTGAACTGACCAGCATGCAAGCCGTCTGTCAATTTGTATATCACGGAACTCTGAGTGCCAGTTGCGGGACAGGGAACAATAGAGGGTCAATTTAAAGAAAGGGGAAGCGGTCGTTGGAAACACATGAATCTGTGAAGCTGCAGAGAAAGGCATTTTCGAGACAAAAATGATTAAGTAACCAAGAAGAGAAACTAGACGGAATAAAAGAGTGGGAAAATAGAGAGGCGGAAGACAGTTTTTGTAAGCACAAATTGGTTTCAAAGAAGCCCCATTGTTGCAAAACCATGATGTTCTACTAATTATCGGAAAATGCGTTGTTGAAGATTAGATTTTATTTCAACATGTGCGTGTAACTATGTTCTTGATACATTCTTCCATGACTGTAACATATTAACTTAACTACTAAACTTCATTTTCTACTAATTGTCAGCAAATGCTTTGTTGAAGATTAGATTTTATTGGAACGYGTGAGTGTAACTGYGYTCTTCATACACTCTTCCATGAGTRMAACATATTAATTCAAGTATTAAACTTCTTGCATTATGGGWTGTTAGCATTAAAACTTAATAATTGCATGTYTARAAACAAGAATAACRATTTTRCTGCAACATTGTACATTGGYATTRCTATGTTCTATYTGCATTACGAATAGAATTGAACGTTGGTTTGAAATTATGTAATCCATTTTTTGTTTGCATAAAAAGCTGGTGGATTCACACAGTACATTGGCATATAATTGTTAGATGTTCCATCTTAGAAAAGATAAGCTAAGTAAGCACAATATCGAAGAAGTAAGAGAGCACCGAACCATGCAAATTAGAACATGCGTTCAACCCAGAAAAGAGGCAGCAACGAAGAGTCAAAGGCAAATATTTTTTAATAGAAAATGCATTTAAAAAAATAAGAAAAACACTGAGTATTATACATCTATCCTTAGGAATTGGACCCAGTTCTTCGAGCTAAAACATTGAAGGTATCTGCAAAAAACATAGGCACGGGATCCGCAGTATGCAAGATCTTTGCAGTTTTCTCCTCGATGAATCATCCTATGCTGAAATTGATATTTTTCACAAGCTTCCCCTGAGGAAGAAGATGAAAATGGTTGCAGGGCAAGTGGAATAGCCCTTAGCTAAAACTGCCTTTGCATAGTCCGAAAAAATTCAGTGGCACAACTTGCACGTGCAATTCCAGAGGCCCAAATTAGTCCATTCTGGGCAGAAGGAGATGACTAGTAGGAAAATGCCTTGCAACAGTGAGAGTTTTGGACCTAATTCTCGAAGATGTTGATCAATAATTTTTTGGCTTGAAATATATCTCTGGGAGCATCAACATATCATTGCTTTACAGTGAAACTCTTTCGCCTAGAACAGACTAATTTGGAACTCTGGAATTCCTATTTTCGCGTTGCAAAGTGGTTGTTGCATTCACCGTCGGTTTCTTTTCTGAAACTCCTTTTGGTGTTGTCATCATCACCATCATCGAGCCAGGAAGTTCTATTCATTATGTTTGATTTCAATTTGGGCACAAGAGTGGAAGATTCTCTGCATTGCCATCATCCATTGTCGTATCATCGTCCATCAGATCATCTTCTTCTGGGTCGGAATTCATGGCATCAACTTCTGCGACAGCCATGAATGCAAGTGGGCAGGTTCTCTAAGCATCCAGGGTTGCCATGGAATTTTTGGCTTGAAATATATCTCTCGGTGTACCAAGGGACCATCTCCTTGTTTGTTCCTGGGCGAAGGGAGATGAATAGTAAGAATATGCCCTGGAATAGTGGAACCTCTGGCCATTATGCCCCAATGTGTTTACTGTGTGTGGAGAGAAATGCTGCAAGAAGTTATTAAGAATTTTCGTTTCCTTGAGATAATGTTTGAAATGAAAATTGGGGAGGGATAATATAACTCTCCGCAAATTATGGTTTAATGCGTATCAATGGAATATGTCCTCGAGCCTTTCGCTGATCGATGACAGTTTCCAGGGTTCATGTGGAATGAGTTGTCACCATCATAGCTCACTAATTGCACAATTAGAAAAAAGTGTGAAGGTGGCGGTGACGGCGAAAAGAGATTAAGAATTAGAAATTTCTTAGAAGGACCAACCCGTCCATGCACAAAAAAAAAATATTGCATCGCCTTTCAAATGAATACTTGGAAAGGATAATATACTTGTGTGCAAATCTTAGTTTAATTCGTAGTAATGACAAATCTTCTCCAGATTTATGGACATTAATGACAATCTTAATGGTTCCTACAAGATGGCTACTAGAATTAAAGCTTAATTATTGCATATCTGGAAACAAGTATGAAGGCAGCAGTGATGGAGAAACTGATTCCAAGAAACACCAAAGTATGGAAAGCAGTCGAGCAGGTTACAAAAGAAAAAAGGCAGAAGATATACCTAGGAGACGTGAAGGGCCGATGGTCATATTGCATCTCAGTGACAGATATCGGGCATCAATTTGTATGTCACGGAATTTGTAAATTGACAAGCGGACCTGCAAGCTGGCTGGATCAACACTGCACTTTCATTGTTCAATGTCCTCCAAATAGTACTCGGAGTTCCTCCTTATACAGATTGACAAATGGAATCGAGGGCTGGCGGGTTCAAGATTTCCATTGTTTAGGGATGGAAATCGCTATCAACTATCTAACATATCTAAAAACATTATTTTCAATACTAAATTATTAATATTACATATTGATCTTGCATAATTTTATTAGACGAGAAAGTTTGTACAATCTGGTCGGGCAAGTTATTTAAAAGTTTTGCGACAAACTAAAAATACATAGTAGACATGTACTTTTATAAAGTATGGACATGAGATTTTATAGAACATATGTGGATCCCTCATTCCATACTTAAGCACTTTTTCGATTGCGTGTTCTCGGCCTGGCGGGCTGAAAATTGAGCCTATGTTGTTTTGTGTCCTACAAATAGCACCCATACTTCCGCGATATACAAATAGACAGGTAGACTTGTGGGTTGGTTGGTTGAACGTTGCACTTTTATTGCCTCATAGCGATTCTGTATTAATTCCATATTTAGCCAATTTTTTGGATCGGGGGCTCTTGAGCTGGTGGGAAAAAAATTGGGCACTTTTATTGTTCTAGAACATATGCGGATCCCTCATTCCATACTTGGGCACTTTTTGGATCGCGGGTCCGTGGCCTGGCGGGCTGAAAATTGAGTATCTATTGTTTCATGTCCTACAAATAGCACCTAGACTTCCATGATATACAAATTGACAGGTGGACTTGTGGACATGAGTCTCTATATAAAGTGTGGACATGAGATTTTACAGAGAATATGCAGATCCCTCATTCCATACATAGGCACTTTTTGGATCGCGAGTTTGCAGTCTGGCGGGCTGAAAATAGAGTCTCTATTATTCTATGTCCTACAAATACCACCCAAACTTCTGCGATATACAAATTGATAGGAGGACTTGCAGGCTGCTTCGCTGAACATTGCATTTTTATTGTTCCATAGCAATCCCATATTAATTCCATATTTAGCCACTTTTTTTTATCGGGGCTCTCGGGCTGGCTGGCTGAACATTGCACTTTCATTGTTCTGTGTCCTCCAAATAACACTTGGACTTCCGCGATATGCACATTCACAGATGGACTCGAGGGCCGACGGGTTCAAATTTGTCATTATTTAGGGATGTCAATCCCTATCAACTATCCAACATATAAAAAACATTATTTTCAATACTAAATTATTAATATTACATATTGATATTGCAGAATTTAAGAAGAGGACAAAGTTTGTCCATTTTGGTGGATCGACTGATATAAAACTTTTCGGACAAACGAGCAATACATAAGAAACATGTACTTTTATAAAGTATGGACATGAGATTTTATACAACGTATGCGCATTCCTTATTCCATACTTAGGCACTTTTTGGATCGTGGGTTCGCGGCCTGGGGAGCTGAAAATTGAGGTTTTATTTTTCCGTTCCCTACAAATAGCAGCCAGACTTCTGCGATATGAAAATTGACAGGCGGACTCGGGCTGGTTGGCTGAACATTGCACTTTTATTGTCCTGTAGCGATCCCGTATGAATTCCATATTTAGCAATTTTTTTTAATTGGGGGCTCTGGGGCTAGCGGGATGAAAATTGGGCCTCTATTGTTCTGTGTTGTACAAATACCACTCACAATTCCGCAATATACAAATTGACAAGCGGACCTACGAGCTGGCTGGCTCAACATTGCAGTTTCATTGTTCCGTGTCCTCCAAATAGCACTCCGAGTTTCGTGATATACGGATTGACAGATAGACTTGAGGGCTGGAGGGTTCAAGTTTGTCATTGTTTACAGATGCTAATCACTATCAACTATCTAACATATCTAAAAACATTATTTTCAATACTAAATTATTAATATTAAATTTTGATATTGCAGAATTTAATTAGACGAGAAAGTTTGTACAATCTGGTCGGGCGATTGATATAAAAGTTTTCCGACAAACGATGAATACATAGTAAACATGTACTTTTAGAAAGTCTGGATGACATTTTATAGAGCATATGCGGATCCCTCATTCCATACTTGGGCACTTTTTGGATCGCAGGTTCTCGTCTTGGCGAGCTGAAATTTGAGCCTCTTTTGTTCCATGTTCTACAAATATCACCAGACTTCTGTGATATACAAATTAACAGGCAGACTTGCAGACTCCACGTCTGGCGGGTTCAAGATTGCAATTGTTTAGGGATGCTCATCCTATCTAACTTTATCTAAAAACATAATTTTCAAATACTAAATTATTAATATTAACTATTGATATTGTACAAGTGAATTACATTAAATTATTAAAGGACGTTAAATCGCTTATTTAAAAAAAAATGAAGCAAACAAAAGAAAGTTTTTTTTAAATTCTATCACCGCAAGCATAACAAAGACCAATTTGAATTTTAAGGCCCTCTTGTTCATATGATAGCACAATTTCACTCCACACAGTATATATTCGTTGATTTCAAATTATTCCAGGATATTAATTTTGCCAAGTTCATCGAATAAGAAAAAATGCCAAAACAACGACCAATTTGAATTTTAAGAGCCTCTTGTTGCTATGATAGGACAGTTGCACTTCGCACACTATATATTCGTTGATTTCAAATTATTTTAGAACAATAATTTGACCAAGTTCATCGATCAAGGAACTCTGCTAAAGCAAACCACATAGTACATTTGCGTCACAACGCCATAGAAATTATCAGGTGAATCTGCGGGCCAGCTGGCTAAAAAATTCAATTATATTGTTCAGTGTCCTCCAAAGAACAGATGGAGTTCCACAGTATGCAAATTGACAAACAAAACAGATAACCAAGAACCAACCATACTTTAAACAGGCCACAAACAAGTTCCCAGAAGGTTCCATAGAGCAGAACCCATCGATCTTTGCACCAAACAATTTGATATACAAATAAAAGACGTCACCACATTCATTTTCTCTTGCATCTGATATATGTTCCCAGTAGAAAATAACCAGGAACATGCGATATATGGGGATTACAAAGATATGGGCCAAGTCCAACGAACATTCATCTGGATGTTGAACAAATGTTACAGAGACAGATGATGTATTTTCATTTCTTGCCAAAGTTTGATGTATATATATATATATATTCCCCTTCTTCAGTCGATATGAAAAATTGCATTGTTCTCATTCAAGGTGAATTTGTTGTGTATGCGAAGCTGTCGCGGGATGTAGACATTGCTTTCCTTTTTCTGTAGATACGTTTCATACGACAACTCTGCCAATTCAGGAAGCACATTTTGTAATAGAGGCTACCTAACTGTACAATGCACGGTTGTCTTGCCCACGGTTCGGATAACAACATTCACGCAATTTCCATATATATATGGACATTTTTCACCGCATTGTAGACAATCAATCGTATCATCACTTATCAAAGCGGAGGCAGAAGCAACAGAGTTGCATCTTGCACATACAAGCTCAAAGGGGGTCAAGTACACATTGGCTGCAACTAAAAGACCTTCAACCTGGGAACACGAACAAAGGGATTAATACATTGAACAACATATTAAAAAACTACACCCCCACTCCCCTTTAAAAAGAAAAAAAAAATTAAGCAGGCGCAGAAATTTGTTGAAGACTATTTCTATAAGCAAAGTGAGAATGATTTTGTGGATGTATACACACAACAGTTGTAGAGCTAGCTAGTTTCTTCAGATCCTCTACTATATCTGCTCACAACTCTATTACAAACGTTTCCTGGGTTGTCTGAAATATCCTTTCTCTAGCATTCCTCTTCTTTGTTATATTTTTGAACAACATAAGTGGAATCTACCCTCTCTGCAATTGTTGTTCTATTGACGAAAACAAATTTGAATACGTATCGAACAATTGTAGTTGCAACATGGAATAGTGCAATATTTGTGTAACTTATCCGATATACATGCACATGCAAAAGTAAAGGACAAAATTGAATATGAAAAGCGGTACCATTGCCTTGTCACTGTTGGACTCTACATCCTTTATATGGAGAATGTGTTGCGAGCCAAATTTTCTCGCTAGTGTGATAGCAACCCCATTCATTTCGATTGGATAAATATCAGTTCTCTGTGCAAGCTGGATGATAGTCGAGTCCGGGACGAAACGATATTCTGAACAAACAATGAGAATTTTTTCCACAATGCTTATTTCATTGAACAAAATAATTCAATCGCAATCACCACGGTCATATACTGTTTTGGGCAATATATTAAAATATGTAATGGATATCCCATTACATGGAAATATCTTTCTTGCATGTTTCTGGACAATTTGTGGAGGAACAGTCAGTGTCATTGTCATCATGGCGTCCTTGTATGTCATGTCATCACGCATAATGGATCTACTTTTGTTTTCCTTGTCCAAGTAGGTGCTATAGACAACCATTATGTCCCCGACGAGCACTTGTCCAGTTTGGCGGTTGTTCAAGCCCTCTATTGACAATACTTCAGATGTCACAACTCTAGACCCGATAACATTTTTTTGAACAGGAAAACTAAAGTGAATGGTAGTGTGCTTGCAAGTACACGCATAGTTTTGATGAACTATGAAACCAGAGTTTCGCAACCACACCTCTTAGTCTGCGGAACATGCAGCATGTTCGGCATCTCGCTTGTACTTGTTGATACTTCTTGCTAGCTGCAAACCATGTATTGCAGATGAGATCAGCATATCAGCCATGCCATAGATGAATAGATAGCCCAACAAATTTGTTTAGTAAACATAGTAAGAGAAGAGCGTATGCATCTTTACCTTTGGCCTTGTTGGTCTGTTGATGTCTGGGATGACTGGTTGCTCATGCCCGTGTCACTAGTCCAACTTTTTTTGATGCAAGCATGTGCAGATGAACATCAGGACTAAACAAGCATATGCATTGTATATTGTCCATCGAAAGGACCAAATAACCGTAAATTTGTATGCATCTGAATTTTTTAACTGGAGAAATGTTTAACAGTAAACAGGGCGTGAGCGCGAGGCACCATGGCCAATCTGTATATCATGGACCCCTGGAGGCTAGGGGAGAAATCTTCAACCTGCCAACCTGTCACCCGCAATCGAGAAAGTGGGTAACTATGGAAGAAGGTAGAAGCATGATCACATATGTGAATCTGTTAGTCCACCAACCGACACATGAAGGAATTTTCAGAAAACACACTAGGCAGATGAATTATAAAACAAAAGGGATAATAGAAAATGGAAAAAGTAGAAATAGGGAGCGCACAAAGGCCCATTACTGCAAAGTCATCGTTTTCAAGTCTAATATTATATTCCCCCACTCGGTTTGTATATTTAATTTACCAATACACTTGGTATACCTTTTAGAAGATTGCACCACAGAACCCTCTGTTGTTGCACAGAACGATTCATCTCCCTGTCCAAGCAACCTGTTTTTTCCAAGGAAGCAACGCCGAAGATGCAATGGACATGAAGGCAAGTTAGTATGAAGACAGACATCTAAAAGAAAGAGAAACAACTCTATTTACCCGCCAAAGAGCCCTTCGTCTTGTCCAACCATTATGTTTGTTTAAATGCAGCAATGCAGCGCAAACACAATGGACATGAACCAGCTTAGTATGCAGAAAGGAACGCATGTAAGAAAGATAACTTACCATGTAGGAAGGCACGCAACTAGTTTAACACATATACAAACCATAAATGAAATACAAAACAACGCAATATGAAACAACAATACAAGCATGCACCTTTCTATATCCTCTTCAGCCGATGCAGTCAAGACTCCCTAGTTTTCTCCAGCTACTCTGTTTGTTTGAATGTGGGAACGCACAAAATTCAATGAACATCAATGGAGGTGGTATTCATCAGAGAATAAGCAATATGTACACACAACAAAACTAACTGAATGAACAGTCTAGAAAGGCAGAAACATGAACCTTTGCGCTTCTCTATCCATGGATGTAAACGCATAGATTTTTTTTCCCTAGCCAAAATATATTACAAGGCACAAAATATCACGCAATTGCATGGCCGCAGCTAAATGATTTCTGGTTTTCCCTGGGAATTTATCTAGATATGCCCTTTAACCATGTTCTTTATCCTCTACACGGACTGTTGTGCCCACGATACAAGTTCTCATTTTTCCATGGCAAACCACCCAAACATGCTTCCAGACATCAAAATATAATCTTGCAGAATATTTGTTGCACATATCATATCTCAAGCACAACACAAATTCTATCGTGTGCACACCAGTCTATGTAGAGGAGAAAGAACATGTAATGTCATATCCACACATCTGGCCATACATGGTTTATAAATGTAGCCTGCATACATATGCTTTATTCCAACAAAAAAACAACGGATATTGTAACTTCACATGTAATCCTTCAACAATTTTGCATGTAACTATTTTCTTTCATGGCAGGACTGGAGCACCAGCAAAATCTCATAGAATAATAGATATTGGCCTCGAAAGACATGGAAAATAACACAAATGCATGTCGACTCGTGGGTGCAGGGGCTGAACACCGTAAAGCACCCCCCAAAAAAATAATAATCCAAAAAAAAGAAAAAAGAAAAGCTCCAACCACCGCCGCTGCACCCCAACCTTGCAAAGATGAATCAAACAAAATAAAACGACAAGGACCAAAGCAGCCAGAAAGTACGAACAGGCCGAACTGCACCCCTAGGGCCCAAAGCGCAAACCCCAGCCAAAAAAGCAGAACCAGCAACCCACGAACCAACGAACCAACAAGAACCACCGAGCCAGTGAACAACATATGTATCTCCAACAATTACGAAACTACAACCCAAGCACAGAAGGAACCAGAAACATACAAGGAACATGCGACTACAAATAAGCAAACATTCTTACTTGCAAACTGCAAACACTGAACAACAAACAAGGAATACAAAATGAAACTATGGCATCGAAACTTACTCTGAAACGATGAAATGCCGAGCGAAACAACAACAAGCAGCAACCGACAAACCAACGAAGAAGAAGTACTCACAGAACCAGTAAACAATGTATGTAGCTTCAACAATTACGGGGATGAAACATACAATAGCAACAACCGACAAACCAACGAAGGAGAAGCACTCACCGAACCAACAAACAATGTATGTAGCTTCAATGGCAGAACAAGGATGAAACATACAATGTTTGTCGAACTTGCGGTGGACAAAGAAGACTGTGCAAATTCACTATAACTGTATACAAAATTTCGAGGAAAAATGTACTCCGAGAAGCGTATTTACATAAACATTTAATACTGCCAAGCTGTCTAAGGACCTTGCGGTATGCAAACATTTAAGCTGTCAGGAGTGTTGGAGGACGTCGCGTCATGTAAACATTTACGTTGTCAGGCCTATTGAGGCATCTCAGAATAAGTGTCAATACATCTCAACAAATATACATCCGCCAAAGACACCATAAACTTTGGAATTCTCAATCACTACAAAGCTTGGATATCAAAACATTTCAATATGCTTAGTACATATGAAAACTTACGGATATATTCGCCTAGCAGAAAATGCTATTACAAACATTCCAACTAATGCTAGCATTAATCGACCTTCAAGCAATATAGAGGAAAAATATATGATTAAAAAATATTGTCTACGAGAAAAACTTTGGATATGTTTCCATAGTATATTGGGACTAGCGAAGCCAACAATAAGACCTCCAATCTCTTATCCAATCAGATCAGTACATATATGTTGCTTTTTTTTATATAAAAATATATGCTTTTAATTCCATAGCTCCAACAATAGGTATTGTGCAAATATTTCAGGTCAAGGGACAAACTAATATGTAGTCAATGCATTGTCGATCACTATAGTCCCTCTATGCCTACGACAGGGACTAATAAAAAGTTAAAGTGATTAAACATATAAATATCTCACTCCTATTTTGCACAATGCGTGTGGGACATGTAACTAACAAAACGAAAAGAGTATAAAACTTAACTTACAAACACACTATGTAAACAAATATTTAATTATAAAAAAACATACAAAAAAAAATTAATAAGTTATAAAAATATATTTTTATTTTTTATATAACCAAAAATTTGAATTACTTGTTTTTATAAAATTTTATTAAAAAATTCAAAAATTTATTATCAATTTTTAACAATTCATTAAAATAATAGATAACTTATACATATATTAAATTTTATAATAATTTAAATTTGATTTTAGAGAGGTTATTGCACTTAAATTTTATAATAATTTAAATTTGAATTTAGAGAGGTTATTGCATGAGAGTAGCGAGGTATTATACAATTATACAAATCAGTATAATGACATAACATTATAATATAAAAATTAAAGTTGACTATAAATTTAATTAAAAAAAAAACTATATACACAATTACATATTATACATATATTAATTCTTTCATATTAAATAGTTAATTTTTTCATACACTATGAGTGGGTCTAGTGGTTAAGAACATGTGCTTTCTCTTAAGAGGTCACAGGGTCAAATCTAGAGGGGGTAGGGTATGAATACCTTCGTAGACTTTACAAACAAGGGAGTCTTATACACCAATTTGACCATGATCTTAAAAATAGATTATTATTAGTAGTAGTAATAAAAAAATTACACCCAAAAAAATATTAATCCTTATAACCCTGATATAAGGAATTTAAACCATTTCTTTGAGTCGTATCAATCCAATTAAAAAAAAATTATTCCAATTTTATATAAATACTAATTTAAGAAAAAACCCCCAAAACTTAGCGCAAGTGGTTCTTAGCATCGCGAATTCGAATCTCTTGTTCTCTTTGAGGTTAGGCCTGCCACAAAAGCCAAAAATATTTCACACACTGTTCAAAATGTAGGGTGCACCATATTTGCCCTAATTTCAAAGTGTGTATAGGCCCAATGATCCCACCCAAGCGATTTCCGAAGTATTTATGCAGCCGACCGTACGCGTATATACGTTTTTATTCATTGAAGTCAATGAATTTCCTTTTCGAAGTATATCATTGTTAATTTTGTTAGCATTTCGATATTCCTACTCTGGAAATGGAAGAAAAACGCTCAGAGTCTCTTGCAGATGTCAACGATTCGGAACCCAAAACAGTGAAATTCTCCCTCAATTTGCTCCCAACGGCCTCCGCCAAACCTAAATTCATACTTTCCCATGATAAACCCCCTTACCATGTTACAGAATTCGATCCCAGCGTGCCCCCTCCCCACACAGTCAAGTCCATCCCCAAGCTGCAGAATTCATGGTGCCCACACCTAGCTTGGGACGGAGCAAAAGCATCGGAAGCCCATCTGAATGGTCGAACCCACAGTACAGAGGATGGTTTTCTGTCTAAAGACGAGTCGGAGAAAGAGAAACTCAGAGAAGATATACAGCATTGCGCTGACGAGGCTTCTCTGGAGGCCTACGAGGGCATTCCCGTGGAGGAATTCGGGGAGGCGATGTTGCGAGGCATGGGGTGGTCTCATGGAATGGGAATCGGCCTCCGCGCCAAGGGCCCTGTTGCGCCTTACGAATGTCCCAGAAGAAAAGTCGCCCGATTAGGGCTCGGAGCCACTCTGCCTGCTCTCTGAATAAAACCCTAATCGCTATGAAAAGTTAGTTTCAGCCTTTCAGGTATTCTCGCAAACCCTAAACAGAGGCTTCAGAGGGCTGTCTAGAGGGCAGAAACCAATGTTTACATTTGTAGAGTCTGCTAATTCCACTAACAATAGTTTTTTATATCTCCAGCATGATTTACAGTTGCATTTAAGGTATAGGGTAGATACTGTAAATTGCGGTTTTGACTTTGAAGATCCATTGCACTTTTTAAATGCCTGTGTATAATATAATACATGTGTGTGTATATTGTAATGTAATTAAGACATACCTGGTCCAGATGCAATCTTTTCTTAGAATTATAGTCAACTTGCTCGACTTTAAATAAAATTTGATCTTATTTATAGAATTGAATTTCGACCCCCCCAAAAAAAAAAGACCAAAAAGTTTAATAAAAGCATCAATTTTTTTTAGAATACTTCTGGTGGTCTTCATTTTTCAATTTTTTTTAGAATACTTCTGGTGGTCTTCAAATGAGCCAACTAGGTATTAACACTACCTTCGTGACCTCTTGCTGAATTGAATAAAAACTCAGTTCATCACGAGCTATTCATCAAACTCTCCCCATTGTGAAGTCTTTTCAGATATTAACCATCTTCATTCAAAATCTAATATATAATTGAATCATGACAAATAAGGGAAAGAAGATATAAGTATTTTGATATAAGCATATAGTATTTTCAATGAACCCATCTGAAGAGTTACTAAGTGCATYTTTTATTGTCACGGGTTGAGTTTGAACCTGAAACTCTCGAATATTYTGTAATTGAGTATGTTTTTAAATGTTTTCTGCATGGATATTTTATTACTATGTTTTAATTAGCACCATGAAGAGGAAATGCTATGGTGGTTAGAACATTTTTTGTTTTTTCTTTAATACTAAATATATAAATATATAAGTAGTATGACTTCCYTCTTTCTCGATCTACATWTTTTTTAACAGCAATTGGTTCTCTCACAATGAACCAGCGTGGTCACAACACCTCTTACAATGAGTTAACATGGTCATATTATTACATGGTTACCATGACACAACAATTTACCTTCAATGGATCACTACCATGAAGGACCTACTAGGTCTTTAAGACTAAAGGAGCTCTAATACCATGTTAAGAAATAGAGCATAAGACAAGAGACAAGAACTTGGCGGAAAAGGCTTTAAGCCATTCTCAACCAATGGCCAGAACATTTTGAATACATGTAAATATTTTTTTTTACAAGTTAATGGAATATCGGAACTGAATATCAGGATTGACTGAGGCAGGAGTTCCTAAAGGGGCCTATGATACCACGAGTGGGGAAAGGTGAGGGGGTCTTCGGGAATGTTACATGCCTAGTTACCTAAGTCTCCTATTCACCTTGCCATTCATTTAACCTTTATCCTTTTATGGTGGTAAGGTGACCCTAGCCTATGGTTTATAATTATGAGAAAGTAAATGTAGCCTTCCCTAAATTATGTAATCATCTCCTATATTTTTGGAAACATGTTCCCTATATTCATGGAGACTTGCTCCCTACCTTCTTGGGAACCTAATTCGAATTGGGAGAAAGATTCATGGTACTAT
The DNA here is from genome assembly GCA_000966675.3 of Picea glauca. Classification (NCBI taxonomy): domain Eukaryota; kingdom Viridiplantae; phylum Streptophyta; class Pinopsida; order Pinales; family Pinaceae; genus Picea; species Picea glauca. The sequence goes on along the minus strand of JZKD02S2009030.1, from coordinate 111,805 downwards.
TTTCCTTGGATTATTGATTCATTCATTCATGGAAAATAATTTGAATGGGAAAGGAAGGAGATTGAGAAAGAAGGTTGAACTATGGATGGTTAAGAACCAAGATTTTTTTGTTGGAGCTTAGGAGATATAAGCATGAACCTTTCTATGCACATATTGAAGAGCAATGGAGGGAGAATACCTCTGAAGGACTGTGGAGAAGCAAAATAAGATCTCCTTGTGTTATATGTGTAGGTATTTTGGATGCCAAATAGTTGTTCTATTTGTAATAAACCCAGAAATGGAAATAATGAAATCTCTATTGGATCTTAAGGACATCAATCGGGACCTTTCTATGCACATATTGAAGAGCACCAAAGAGAATACTTTTGAGGGATTGTGGACTAGAGAAAGAAGATCTCCTTATGTTGTATGTGTAGATATTGTGGGTGCTAGAGAGTTGCTCTTTCTTTAGAAATCCTTACAATAAGATACTTGGTTGAGAAACTCTCTTGTTTGAGATAAAGATTTGCACCGAGTTGTTCTTATAATACTTCTTCACCCTGGTGGTATTATAACTTGTTGTAGAAATACCAAGTGTAACAAAGCCTATGGTTGAGTGGAAAATTTCTCTACCTTAGTCAGTTGGTCGGTCTGCAACATTCAAAAGATAAGTCTATCATCTTTGTTATATATATATTATAGAATTTACATGGAGGATGAAGACATCAAAGTGTGTTTCATCTTTGAGTTTTTGAAGCTTTATGAGTATTTTTTGTGTTATCAAGAAATAATCTTGGTTGAAAAAATCATCTTGAATATTATGGTTCATTATTTTGAATATTGGTTGAATTATGATTGACTAATGTAAGGGAGGATTGGTTATGAATGGAGAAGGTTGATTCATGTGAATCTACCATTGAATGTCATTGCATAGTTAAGAGCTTAGAAGTCCATTTCATAAACTTGATATATGATTCAACACATGTTGTAAATCAACCCAAGATGACATTTTGTTTATATACAGAGAGAGAATCTTTTTTGATGATTTAACTAGTGGATACATCACGATATTAGAGCTAATTGTTGAATTGGCGAAGGTAAAAATTTAGTACCTTGTATCCTCAATTAGGTACAAAAGGGGATTGGGTATGTTACAATTAACATGTTCAAAAGCATGTTGAAGAAGATTGTTCTAATCAGTCCTATTATTGTTGGTTCTTATGCACCATTTCATTTTTCCATCAATAATTGTTGAATTGGCAAAGGTAAAAATTTAGTACCTTGTATCCTCAATTAATTACAAAAGGGGATTGGGTATGTTACAATTAACGTGTTCAAAAGCATGTTGAAGATGATTGTTCTAATCAGTCCTATTATTGTTGGTTCTTATGCACCATCTCATTTTTCCATCGATAATGAATTGGCACTAAGCCAAAAGCTTAAATAGATATTGTTATGACAAAGTAGATGTTGAATGGATCGATGTGATGATTGGATCGAGAAACTCCATAATGTTTGTTGAGCTCAAGTCATCAAAATGCCTTTAATCCACCATTGGTTTAAGGAATTTCCATGCCATGAATAATTTATTTTGAGTTTTTTTTGTTGTGAGAATTTATTGTTATCGATTTACTAGTTTGGGTAGATTCCTCTTCTCTTTTTAATATATATGTATTAGGATTGCATGTTTATATTTTGTTTTAAATGGTGTCATTGCTATGAAATCTTTGGAGAGTAAAATAGCCATCGATTTTTTTTTTTAATTATTATTGTTTTTTCTAGATGAGTTGAATGTCTAAAGTGAAGTTAACTAGCCTTGAAGCTCTGTATATACCTCATTTTAAGTTGATTTCATCGTAATAAAGCTTTAGTTATTTTGTATGGTCATAATCCAATCTAACAATAGTATAAGATAGTATAAGGATTTTTTTTATGATTTTTTTTTGGGTAGTAGTTATTTTGTATGGTCATAATCCAATCTAACAATAGTATAAGATAGTATAAGGATTTTTTTTATGATTTTTTTTTTTGGGTAGATTTGGGGAGGAAGAATGTATGCATTATTATTAGAATATTTATAATTATAATTATCAAATTTTGTACAATTTTTAAAAATGTATTTTTATTTTTTTATAATATGTATTGCTTCTATTGATACTGCAAATATATTTTAGATGACGTTTTCTACTATTCTCAAATAAAAAAATGGAATGAAGAAAAGTCTTTCATAGAGATAGATATATAAAATAAATAATTTGGCAATGGTTAGGTATGTGTGTTTTCATAATCCACCTTATGATTGATATGGTGATTGGATCGAGAAGCTATGGAAAAATCTAGAATGCTTGTTGAGCTCAAGTCATTGAAATGCCTTTAATCCATCCATTGTCTTAAGAAATTTCCATGCCACGAATCATTTATTTCGAGTTTTTTGTTGTGAGAATTTATTGTGATTGATTCACTGCTTGGGGTAGATTCCTCCTCTCTCTTTCAATATTTATGCATTGGGATTGCATGTTTGCATTTTGTTTTAAATTGTATCATTGCTATGAAGTCTTTGGAGAGTAAAATAGTCACCCAAGGTCTTTTTAATTATTATTGTTTCTCTAGGTGATAGTTGAATGTCTAAAGTGAAGTCAATCAACCTCGAAGTTTTGTATATACTTAATTTTAAGTTGGTTTCATCATTATAGAGGCTTTGGTTATTTTGTATGTGTTGAGATTTGGGTACCTTGGAAAGTGGTCCCCTTGTGTTTGTGAGTCTCTAAACACAAAGGGGGA
>JZKD02S2009030.1:81524-103089 GCA_000966675.3 Picea glauca | reverse complement strand
TCTTAAGTTCTTGGAAAAAGGGAACACATCCTTGATGGAGTGCATGCAGCTTCATGCGAGACATGTGTCGGCCCAAGCACATGCAATTTAACCCAAGAATTGAGCTATGATGGGGGTTCGTTCTCCATTCGAGCATCCACTGTCTATCTTGCTGTGTGTCTGTGTTTGATCTCTGCATACCCTTACACAGCTCTGAAACCAGAAAACCGTAATGTTTTCCTGAGTATCCGTCGTCTGAACCGTTTGAGTCTGTGTTCGACCTCTGCGTTGATTCCTTGTCACGCACCCTGAAACCAGTGACAAATCCATGGATTGAGCTGTGTCACCTGTGTATCCTGTGAGCCCAACCTATCTGCCCTTGCAGAGCCGAGTCCATACCCGAACTGTCTTTGGGTTGTTGCCTTCTATTTTCCTTGAGTGGAATTGTGTTGTTGTTATCCTCACCTTTGGGAATTGGGCTGAAACTGGTTGAAGAAGCAGGTTGTCAGGCCCGTGGTTGAAGAGGCAGGTTGTCAGGCCTGTGAGCAGCTCTCTCCAGGTGAGAGAGTCTGTTGGGAAGTGGTTTTCTCCCAAAGAGAGTCTAGCGCCAGCTACAAAGCTCTGAGAATTCCTGATCCAGCCTGTTGTCGAGACCCAAAGAGGGAGGTGAAGCACCGATGGACTGTGCTTGTGAAGGTGTATACTCCCAGGTGGAACAAGCATGTGGGGAATGAGAGTCCATGAGTAGTGGGCGTAAGAAGGCTCCTGGAAAGAATCCTTCCGATTGCTCTGTGCAATTTTCCTAAAACCTTAGTCTAGTCTAGGATTCCCTTGCTCGGGGTGGAGCTTAGTCCCAGCTCGAGGGTGACCCACTGCTGAGCATGATGAACAACGTGGTCTAAGGCTGGGAGGTTCGTGAAAGGTCTGGACGTAGTTAGTGGAGTTATTATAGTTTCAAAGATAAGTATAATTATGTGTTTAATTTCAATTAAAATGCATGTCTGTGATGCTTGTAATATTATCATGTATTATGTTGCAAGTGGAATTATTGTTAATTCTAATTGATTATGTATGTTAGCGGTAATTATGTGTTTACTCTGTGTTAAGTCATTTAACTTCATGTAAATGCTTACTTTATAAGTGTTATTCCGCATAGTAGCGTTGCTCAACAATGGGGTTGATGGTCGGGGACGTTACAATATGGTATCAGAGCCCATGGTTTCAACGCTAAGCTTGGATGGGCCGGATAAGTGGTCTTTGGACCCAAGGTTTCAAGCGGAAATGGTGTTCGGAGGAACTAATTTCGAACCTTCGAATGTTTATGAGTGCCAAGGGGTTACTTGGTCGTGTTACGAAGCTCAGGAGGAGTAGCGGTAGAATAAAACCGCAGTTGGCGTGGTATTTGACCACAGAGATAGAGTGCTCAACACTTGGGGTGTTGGAGCTGTAGGATCTGTTTGAGAAAAATGAAAGTCCTTTACGATCGTCAGATCCGGAAAAGGTGCAGGCTGGAAGCCTTTCAGAGTTCGACAGTCGAGAGAAATGGAATGCGCTGAGGCATAAACTTTCGAAAGAGATCTACACCGTAGATCGCAGGAAAAGAGCTTGACCGTTAGATCCGTGTCCAGGAAAGCAAAGGAAAATCACTTCGGAGGATTTCTAGTGTGGAGTGTGACAAACTCCCGAAATTCCGAAGTAGAACGCAACCGTCCGTTGCAAAGGACACACGTCAAGAGATCATGTACTTCGGGTGGAAGTATTTCGAGAGGACGCAAGTACTGTGAGTTTGAAACTCCCGAATCTCGAAGTGCCGAAGTCGCTCATAGTCGTTGATCATGAAGGAGGACACACGTCAATAGATCGTGAACTCCGGGAGAAAGCGCTCCAGGCAAAAGCGAGCGTAGAGGAGTTGAAACTCCTGAAGCCCGAAGAACTGAAGTGGTGAGTCATGATGACGTCACCTGGAGGTGACATGGACACATGGGATGTGTGCCACGTGTCAGTGGGTTTAAAACCCGTGGAAGATTGAGATGGCATTTGGAACGTGACGAGTGTCACCCATTTGAATGGGCCACGTATCAGTCACTAGTATTTTTCCATGTAGCATCCTGTGTGAGCAGGGTTAGTGGGGCTCGAGGTTACGTAACGTAGTTAAAGGTCGGAGGATCCACAGTAGCGTTGATCATGATACATCAAGATCAACGACCAAGAGACATTGCGAGGACCCAAGTTGCACGGAAGCTAATTCTCCAAGGCGGTCCCACAATCCAAACCGCGGTTTCGCTAAGGGGTTACGTGTCAACGTCAGGAGAATTGCAGGATGAAAGGCGGGTTACTCCAAACCACTGTTGCGTGCCCCCGCAATTGGGAAAACATTAAGTAATGTAACGTAATAACGTCACCTGAGGTGACATGGAAGTGTTCGGAGATTAATGGTTCGAGGTGTGCGGATGTGAAATCTTCCGAAGTCTCGAAGTCTCGGAACTCAGACACTTGAGGTTCCACAACGAGTGTTAGTCGTAGGATGTTGGGTAGACTTGGACCGTTGATCCACCGTACTGCGCAAGTTTGGTAACTCAGAACTCCAAGTGACTGTTGTGTTATGCTTGGAAATCTTCCTAAGTCGAAGGCCGAAGGCCTGAGTGCGCACTTATTGATCTAGCGCTTGGTCACGACCCATGGTCGCGTGGGTTGGAGAACTGAGAGAAAGGGGCTAGTGCTCGAAAACTTAGCAGAGCAGAGCTCCGAAAGAAGAAATCTGCGAGGATTCTTGATTGAACAAGAATCACAGAGAATGAAAATTGAACATTTTCTTGAATCAGATTTGTTTATGAATGTTGTGGGATTTGTTAAGGAATGATGACTTGACAAATTCTGGTTGTCTGCACATTGTGTTGCAGAAGTTTAACGAGTGCCAAAACCGAATAGAGTTGCCATTGAGTGCAAAGAAATGGAGGAGACACATAATGCTTCCAGTTCAGAGAATGAAGCTAAAGGGATAGATGTTCATTTGGGAGTTGAAGGGTCGAACTCCAATGGGCATGGAGAAGAGATAGATAAGGAAGTGCATATGATGAAAATCATTGAAAGATTGTAGAAAGATTCCCAAATTCACTGAGTAGATAGCATAAATCTCATGAAAGCTAAGGAACAACAAGGGGAGTTCAACTTAAAGTTGATGAAGAGTCTGGAGAGAATAGAAAAGAAGTTGGACAATGAGAGAGACTCGAGCAAAACAGGGAGTCACCAGACTTTTGAAGGAAGAAGATCAAGGAGTGTTGGTAGACACCATCATCACTCTCAAGGTCACTCCAAGAGGAGGGCACACAGTAGTTCAAGCCCATCTCCTACTAGAAAGCACAGGAGATCTGGAGTGGATGAACTAAAGGGAGAAATTGACAAGATTAATCCTCCTACCTTTGATGGAGAACATGAAAAGGAGGAAGATGCCGAAACATGGTTGCTTGGCATGAGGAAATATTTCCAACTACAGAATTATTCCTCTCATGCAGAAGGAAGAATTGCGATGTATCAACTGAAAGGGAAAACATCCATGTGGTGGGATCAACTTGTGTAGGCGTAGCACATTAGAGAGAACGATATCACTTGGAGATAATTCAAGAGGTATTTTGAGAATAAATACTTGACTAAAAGATACTATGACAAAAAAATGAAAGAGTTCTTTGAACTCAAACTGGGCAGCATGACCACTGATGAATACAAACAAAGATTTTTGGAATTGCTGAAGTATGATCCATTCATCAAGGATGAGACTGCCAAGATTCATAGGTATCTAAGTGGATTGCCACCATCCATTGGTGACAAGATTCAATATGATGACCCAAAAACTATGGAAGAAACGATAAGAAGAGAGAAATGCTTATATGAACAACAAAGAGAAAAGTCTACATTTCAGAAGGCTTGGGATAACCAGAAGAAGTTTAAGAAAGAGTAGAGGCAGAATGGAAACAAACCTCCCTTTTTCAGAAACAATCCTCAAGGACAGGCATCGTTTAGAGAGCCGAGAATGGCTGACGTAGGGGGACAAAGGCCAAGGTAGACGCCCATTCAGTGTTGGAGCTATCAGGGAAACCATAACTACAGAGATTGTCCCTACAAAAATGGAAAAGTGAGAGATGTCCATAATGTTCATCACGCTGAAACAGTGGAGGACATGGGCAGTAGAATGCCAAGGATCTATGCAGCCCTGGGCAACAAGCAAGTTGAATATCAGTCTCACATGATTGAAGTAGAAGGTATGATCAACAACCATGCCTTTACTATTTTAATTGATTCAGAGGCTAGCCATAATTATATAGATCCTAGAGTGGTGGAAAGTTTGCAATTGTCAAGAAGCAAATATGAAAAGTCTTGGTTAGTGCAGCTGGCTACAGGAACCAAGAGAAAAGTCATTGAGTTAGTTAAGTCCTGTCTAGTGGACATGAATGGACTGAGCACAAAGGCTGAATTGAATGTTCTGCCTTTAGGTTCTGTTGGCATAGGGGCAGACCCAAGGTTCAACGCTTCAACAACGCACCAACAAAACCATAACTACCGGCCCTTTCGACAACACCTGCGAAGCAGATGAAGTCTCACCCGAGGTAAAGACAGGGGTGGTTGCAGGACTTCAGTGTTTGCAACCTTAGCTAGGACACAGATCTGTGATTACAATACTTTAACAAAGCACTTAGCAGTTGTCATTCATTAGTACTTAACCTTTGTCTACAGCGCAACGCGGTATTTAACAAGATTCAACACATTCAAGCACTAAACACATCAACATAGATAAGATCTAGAATCTTATTCACATAATTTGACACTAAGCTATCATATTCATCTAAGCATACATCATTGCACTAAGTATTAATCATATGAACCATAAAACAACCATAATGCACAAAGCAACCACAACACAAGATACACATGGTTCACCTCCAGCCTGGGGCTACACCCACCAACTCTTCTTCTCTTTATTGTCTTTTGTCAATTTTCTACATGCAGAGAGCCACAAGGTCCTACTTCGCATAGGATAGGAGATCTGCGTGCACCTCGCCAGATCCTCCTTCCTTGAGCTAGGTTACAACACAAAGCCTTTACACAATCTCTTACAGTCACATGCACTTAGCCTTGCAAGTCTCACATTGTATGCACAAAGCATGTACAACCATCACTTGCACTTAGCACATTGGCCTTCACTTGCCTTTAGCACCTAACATCACACCCCCTATTTACATCGCCTATCTTTCTATTTATACATTACAAAAGGGCCTAAACATGGGCAAACCCATGGGTCGACATCCCCATACCCGTTACATAAGCCCTAATCCCAAAAATACCTAAAAGGGGCTGAGATCCCGCGATCTCCGTTTCAACTTGCACTCCACCTTCGATAGTCTGTCGAAGTCCCAAAATAGGTCAAAACTGACTAAGGATCTCCAAAACTTGGTCAAGGGCCAACAGGCCCCTAACACTCACCTGTGACTCATCCTGAGTCACTCTGATCTGGGTAGCTCTGTTTCAAAAGCCTTGAGCCTGGCTCGAGCTACTTCGACCTGCTCCTATGCCAAGGCCTCCTGCTCGGCGAACTTCTGAAGAACTTCCTTATTCACAGGTCCCTCTAAGCATTGTTCGACTAAAGTGACTACTTGTTCCAGCTCTGCTCCTCGTCCTTCAATCTCTTTGAACAGTTGGAAAGATACATCCTGGATTGGCTGGAGCCTCTGAGTCACTTCCATGACTTTGCTCTGTATGGTATGGGCATGCTGTTGAACAATGCGTTGTTCCTGGGATCGTTTCATTCTCTAAACTGCTGACAATAGCTTCAACTGTGCCTGTACCGTTGCTTCTTGTTGTTTTGCCTCCTGGAGCTGTGACTCCAGTGTCTTTAGTTCGTGGTCTTTAGTAAGTCGCTCAAAAGTCTGCGCACTTCTACTGCTAAGTTGTTTACATTCCAGAGCTAATTCTTTGATCCTCTCAACTACACTTTGGGTAGTGGCTTCTCTTTGGTCTCACACAACCTGCGGAGTACTTGGTAAGAACCATTTTTCGGCATAGGGGGAGACCCAGGGTTCAACGCTTCAACAACGCACCAACAAAACCGTAACTACCAACCTTTTCGGCAACACCTGCGAAGCAAATGAAGTCTCACCCGAGGTAGAGGCAAGGGTGGTTGCAAGACTCCAGTGTCTGCAACCTTAGTTGGGACACAGATTTGTGATTACAATACTCTAACAAAGCACTTAGCAATTGTCATTCATTAGTACTTAACATTTGTCTACATCGCAGATAAACCCTAATTACAACGCAACATAGTATTCAACAAGATTCAACACATTCAAGCACTAAACACATCAACATAGATCAGATATAGCATCTTATTCACATCATTAGGCACTAAGCTATCATATTCATCTAAGCATACATCATTGCACTAAGTATTAATCATATGAACCATAAAAAAACCATAATGCACAAAGCAACCACAACACAGGATATACGTGGTTCACCCCCATCCTGGGCCTACGTCCACCAACTCTTCTTCTCTTTATTGTCTTTTGTCAATATTCTACATGCAGAGAGCCACAAGGTCCTACTCCGCATAGGATAGGAGATCTGCACGCACCTCACCAGATCCTTCTTCCCCGAGCTAGGTTACAACACAAAGCCTTTACACAATCTCTTACAGTCACTTGCACTTAGCCTTGCAATTTCACACAGTATGCACAAAACATGTATAACTATCACTTGCACTTATCACATTGGCCTTCACTTGCCTTTAGCACCTAGCATCACACCCCCTATTTACATTGCCTAGCTTTCTATTTATACATTACAAAAGGGCCTAAACATGGGTAAACCCATGGGATGACATCCCCATACCCGTTACATAAGTCCTAATCCCAAAAATCCCTAAAAGGGGCCGAGATCCTGCGATCTCCGCTTCGACTTGCGCTCCACCTTCAATAGCCTGTCGAAGTCCCAAAATAGTTCAAACCTAACCAAAGATCTCCAAAACTTGGTCAAGGGCCAACAAATTCTTATGGCTATCTAATTGGGATGGACTGGTTGGACCAGCGCCATGCCATCTTGGACTATTGTAACAAGGCATTCACTTGCCTAAATGAGGAAGGAAATCAAAAAAAAGTCCAAGGAATTCCCAGAGTTGTTGCTATCAGAGAAATCTCAACAATGCAGCTGAGGAAGTGCTACAGGAAAGGTTGTCAATTATTTGCAGCCCATGTGGAGGAAACACCTAAGGATAAGGTGTCAAGTAATCGAGATCATGCGGTACTAAAGGAGTTTTAAGATGTATTTCAAGAGGTACCCGGACTACCCCCGAAAAGAGATATTGATTTTTCTGTAAACTTGATTCCTGGAGCAGCTCTAGTATCAAAAGCTCCTTACAGAATGAGTACACCAGAGCTGAAAGAACTGTAATTGCAACTTGAAGAGCTTCTGAAGAAGGGGTATATACGTCCAAGTGTGTTGCCTTGGGGTGCCCCGGTCTTGTGTTGATATTATGGTAGTTGCGGGAGGTATTTACCTCCACGTGTAAACCTGATGAGAATAGAATATTTCGGGAAGCAAGAAGAAACCCTAAATAATTGGTCAAGAACCCTAGAAGACAAGTCGGCTCAAGAAAATGATTTGTATTAGGTTATTAACCTCCAAGAGAAGATGTTGGCTAAAGGAAATGTTATATACTAAGTAATTAGCACCCAGAATGAGAAGTCAACCCAGGGAGTCTGGCATAAACAATATAAATATAGGAGGTCAGTCTTCATTTTGGCCAGCATTCTCATAAATGCAAAAGTACACTTGTGCACACTGTAGTTGGCCAGTTTGTGCGCAAGTCTTGGGAGCAGTTGCTGCCGATAGTTCTGCAATCTGCATTTTCGGTTTTCTGGGTTGGACTCTCTGATCAGTTTATATTATTCTTTCTTGGTGCGCTATACTTGGAGAGAGGTGCACCACCTTTGTTTGACTATTAAGCCTAGGGTTTTCTTCCAAAATCTTTCTCTGTCAAAGTTAAGGTGCTCGGGGGTGGCTTCGGCCTATGGTTGGGTGATAATATTGTTATATTGTCTATGGTTAAACGAGCACATCCATTATATTTTAACATCATGTTTGTGAAGAAGAAGGATGAGACGTTGAGATTGTGTATCAATTTTAGACAATTGAACAAAGTAACTGTAAAGAACAAATATCCTCTACCGAGGATTGATGACCTCTTCGATCAGTTGAAGGATGCGAAGATATTTTCGAAGATAGATCTCAGGTCGAGATATCACCAGGTAAGGATAAATGATGAATACATCAACAAGATCACCTTCAAAACAAGGTATGGTCACTATGAATTCACAGTAGTGCCATTTGGGTTGTCAAATGCACTCGGGGTTTTTATGTGCCTAATGAATGGTGTATCAAGGACTATCTGGACAAGTTTGTCATAGTCTTTTTGGATGACATCCTGGTGTATTCCAAGTCGGAGGAAGAGCATGAACAACATTTAAGGATGATGCTGCAAGTGCTAAGAGAGCACCAACTGTATGCCAAGTTGAGAAAATGCTCATTTTATCAAAAACAAATCCATTACTTAGGGCATATTATTTCGAAGGATGGGATAGCTGTAGATCATGAGAAGATTGAGGCCATCAGAGAATGGTCAGTGCCAAAGAACGTGACAAAAGTCAGATCCTTTATGGGTCTAGCTAGTTATTAAAAAATGTTTATCGTAGGGTTCTCAAGGATAGCTCACCCTATCACTTCCTTGCAAAGGAATGAGAAGAAATTTCAGTGGACAGAAAAATGTGAGAAAAGCTTCCAACAATTGAAGCAACTGTTAACTAGTGCTCCAATCCTGAAGATTGCAGATCCAAATGTGGATTTCGTGGTTTGTACCTATGAATGCAAAGAAGGACTGGGACGAGTCCTCAATCAAAATGGATTCATAATTTGTTATGAATTCAGAAAGTTGAAAGAGCATGAAAGGAACTATGCAACTCATGATTTAGAGTTGGCAGCCATCGTTCACGCTCTAAAGAAATTGAGGCATTACCTCATGGGAAGGAGGTTCGAACTGAGAACATACCACAACGGTCTGAAATATTTGTTTGATCAGCCAACCTTGAATTCTAGGCATAGTAGGTGGTTGGAGTTTCTCTGTGAGTACAATTTTGATATCAAACATATCAAAGGGAAGGAGAATAAAGTGGTTGATGCACTCAGCAGGAGAGTACACGAATTACATGATACAACCATTAGCATGTACCGAACTGATATTAAAAGCATAATTTTGGAAGCTGCAAATGCAGATTTGCAGTACAGGGATTTGGTAGCAAAACTACAACAAAGTGAGATGCCACAGAAAGTGGAAAATTATAAATTGGAAACTGACGGAACACTTCTGTACAAGAACATAATTTATGTACCTAATGTCTAGGACTTGAAACTTATGATTTTAAATGAAATGCATAATGTGCCTTATGCAGGGTACCCTGGATATCAGAAAATTGTGGCAGCAGTCAAGAGCATTACTTTTGGCCAGGTATGGAGAAAGAGATTGTTGAATACATCGCCAAATGTATGGAGTGCCAGAAAGTTAAAGCTAAGCACAGGCACCCAGCAGGGTTGTTGCAACCTTTACCCATTCCTGAGTGGAAGTGGGAAGTGGTGACAATGGATTTCATCACAGAATTGCCCAGAACAGGAAAGCAACATGATTCAATCATGGTGGTGGTGGACAAGCTTATGAAAGCTACACATTTTATTCTGCTAAAGACTACTCACAAGGCAACTAACGTTGCTGATATTTTTATGAGGGAAATAACACAATTGCATGGTATTCCCAAGACAATTTTGTGTGACAAGGACCCAAAATTTACCTCCAAGTTCTGGAAGGGGTTGTTCAAAGGATTTTGAACGAATCTAAACTTCAACACAGTCTATCATCCTGAGTCTGATGGGCAGACTGAGAGGGTGAACAGAGTAATATAAGACATGCTAAGGATGTATGTGATGGAAAAACCATCGAAATTGAAAGAATACCTACATTTGGTAGAATTTGCCTACAACAATGGGTATCAAGCATCGTTGAAGATGAGCCCATTTGAAGCACTTTATGGCATAAAGTGCAATACTCCAATAAGCTGGGATAATCCAGTTGATAGGACAATAGTTTTTCCATAGTTGCTCAAGGAAATGGAAGAGAAAATGCTGAAAATTAAATAGAATTTAAAGGCTACCCAAGACGGGTAGAAAAGTTATGTTGATAGAAACAAAACCCATAGAGAGTTTAAAGTGGGCGATCATGTTTTCCTGAAAGTGAAAGCCGATAGAAGTTCCATGAAGCTGGGAAACTGCGTTAAGTTGGCAGTGAGATTTTGTGGGCCATTTGAAATCCTAGAAAGGATTGGGCCAGTTGCATATATGTTTGCATTACCTGCATCCATGACTGTACATAATATGTTTCATGTTTTATTGCTTAAGAAATATATACCTGATGCTAATCATGTAATCGATTGGAATGTGATTCGGGTGGAGAAAGAAGGTGTCTTGCAAGTGCATCATGTGCGCATATTGGTCTGGAAAATCAAACAAATCTAGAATCGAGCCATAGGGATTGTAAAGGTCCAATGGACCTGGTACGGTCCTGAGGACGCGACATGGGAGCATGAAGATGCTATGCGGGCAGAATACCCGCATCTTTTTGAAGATTTTGAAAATCTTGTTGATGTTGTGTAAGGAGTTGCATTGAGGACAATGAAAAAATAAGGGGAGGGGATTGTAATACCCCAAGGACGTGCCCCAGTTATATTATGAATTGAAATCATGTTTATAGATTGTAATTATGTTTTGTAGGCTGGTGAGCCGAGTATTGATAAGCTGGTGGGCTTATGTGTTTATTAGGTTGGAGAGCCTAAGTGTTATATGCCAGGAGCTTTTTTTTGTATATGTAATTATGCAGAACATTAATAAAGATTAAACATCGCTGCATGCAGACTGACCACGAAGAAAGAGTGATGGGGGACTAAGCTTCCACAAGGTGAGTAAGGGAAAGAGGGATGAAAGGTTGGAAAGATGGGCTAAGCTTAGGGGCTTAAGTCCTTAGGAATACTAATTTATTATTATTCCAAAGTGGTGTGAAAGGTATATTTTTATCCTGAGTTCCTGGAAAAAGGGAACACATACTTGATCGAGTGCCTGCAACGTCATGGGCAACATGTGTTGTCCCAGGCACATGTAATTTAACACAAGAATTGAGCCGTGATGGGGGTTCATTCTCCATTCGGGCATCCACTGTCTGTGCTGCTGTGCATCTGCGTCTGATCTTTGCATACCCTCACACAGCTCTGAAACTAGAAAACCGTAATGTTTTCCTGAGAAGCCGACGTATTCACCGTCTGAACCGTTTGAGTCTGTGTTTGACCTCTGCGTTGAATCCTTGTCACGCACCCTGAAACCAATGAAAAAAACATGGATTGAGCCATGTCACCTGTGTATCCTGTGAGCCTAGCCTATCCTCCCTTGCAGAGCCGAGTTCATACCCGAATCGTCTTTGGGTCGCTGCCTTCTGTTTTTCCAGAGTGGAATTGTGTTGTTGTTATCTTCACCTTGCAGGAATTGGGCTGAAACTGGTTGAAGAAGCGGGTTGTCAAGCCCATGGTTGAAGAGGTAGGTTTTCAAGCGTGAGAGAATCTCTCTCCAAGTGAGAGAGTCTGTTGGGAAGTGGTTTTCTCCCAGAGAGAATCCAGCACCAGCTACGGAGCTCTGAGAATTCCTGATCCGGCCTGTTGCCGAGACCCAGAGAGGGAGGAGAAGCACTGATGGACTGTGCTTGTGAAGGTGTATACTCCCGGGTGGAACATGCATGTGGGGAATGAGAGTCCGTGAGTAGTGGGCGTAAGAAGGATCCTGGAGAGAATCCTTCCGGTTGCTCTGTGCAGTTTTCCTGTAACCTTAGCCTAGTCTAGGATTCCCTTGCCTGGGGTGGAGCTTAGTCCCAACTCGGAGGTGACTCGCTGCTGAGCGTGATGAGCAGCGTGGTATAAGGCTGGGAGGTTCGTGGAAGTTTTGCACGTAGTTGGTGGAGTTACTACAATTTCAAAGATAAGTATCATTATGTGTTTAATTTCAATTAAAATGCATGTCTGTGATGCTTGTAATATTATCACGTATTCCATTGCAAGTTGAATTATTGTTAATTCTATTTAATTTTGTATGTTAGCGGTAATTATGTGTTTACTCTGTGTTAAGTCATTTAACTTCATTTAAATGCATACTTTATAAGTGTTATTCCGCGTAGTAGCGTTGCCCAGTAGTGGGGTTGATGGCCGGGGACGTTACAACCAAAATACAAAAAATCAGATTTAAAAAATGATAACTCACTCTTATAACATAAAATTAGTTCGAATGGTTTACGTCAAAGCCCCCATGGAGCCTATTTATGAGGTAGAGATTAAGAAGAATGATCAATAGGATGAATTTTAACTACTTGCCTTTTGAATATTTTGCACCATCATCCTTGGACCTGCTCGACACTTTGTTCAGGACCTTAAATGGCTCATGCTCTGAGGATGGACTAGCCTCCAAAGTTGGGAATGAATCAATTAAATCACCTAGTAAAATTGTAGATGTTGGGAAAAAGAGCTAGTCTCTTGACAATGAAAGAGCTATGAACTCGATGCAAAATAGAGTGGTCTTTGGAGGAGGCATGGATAGCTTCGTCACATCTCCCTAACCCATTTTCCAGTGGAGACTCGAGGCCCCTCACCATCACTTCCAATGCACACATACCCTTCCCTCACATATCTAGGAAAATATCATCGTGAGGGGGGCATTCTTTTCACCAAACATTGATCCTTCTTTCTTCCTCAACCTTCACTCATTATCCCTAAATTCAAGAACCCTTGGAGCCAATGATGGGTTCCCACAATTGTTTATGCAAACTTCAGATGAGTCATACTCCACTAGAATATCTCCACAAGAATATCATCCCTTACCTAACACATCCTAGCCACTCCATCAAGTTCGTGATGATCCACATAAAAAATACCCAAGATCAAAACTCATTGAAATGGTGGGGAGATAATAGATGAAATTCATTGAGAAAGGTCTCCAAACTACCAAGACATTGAGATCAAGAATAAGGTATCCCACCCTCTGGACTTATGAGGGAGTTATCACCGTCAACTCCAAATTATAGCCCCCATGCAAGGCATCAACTGTTTGAGGTCCTTCTTGAGAATCCAAGGAAAGAGGATGGGACTGTGTCCCTCCATGAGCCTCATCTCACACAAAGATACTCCCCTCAACATACCTCTTTCAAAGAGGATTGGAAACACACAAATAATTGATTGACCTTCTTTTCTTGTACATTAAAACCTCCCTATGAAAATCTTGTAGAATATTACCTGCATCGTGATAGACCCTACATTTGAAAGTGATCTTTTTCACAATGCAACTTGTGGACATATTTCATCTGAACACATTCCACAACGAGTTTATCTGGCAAGTTGTCATTCCAATTTATAAATACCATAATACAAGGAGTCCCTTCCAAATGTGTATGGTTTACGAAGCTGCTAACTGGAAAGTGCTCAGGGAGCCCCCAATGACTTTCAAGACTTTTAGCCACCACAGATAAAAAGGAAACCTCACAAGATGAACCTCAAGAAACGACATATATCTTCATGTTAAGGATTTGAATTACTTGAACAAGGGAAAAATAATCAATACCACATCTTCACAAGCCATGGACCCTTGTCCAAAACTTCCTCCTCCATATTTTCAAAAAAAGAAAGTGAAAAGGCCTCAATTGTGAGGAGAGATTTAAACCTTTCCTAGGATCAACTTGCCTTGCGTTTCTCGAATCCAATGTAAAATCTTGGTGGGAGGAGGCTTTCTCCCACAAAATAATTGCACAAAACTTGATCCATTAAAATCACCATGCCTTCCAGGATCCAGTTGTGAGGAAGGGATAGTGTCCTCTTCCCATCATATGAATACACATTTTATTTTCTCCTCTACACCAAATCTTCCTCCCCATCAAAGAGATCTAAACTAGAAGATCTCTCCCTTCTTTCACTACAACCCCGCTTCTTCCAAAACCCCTAATACTCTCTCCCATTTTTCATGCCAAAATTCTTCCACGTTTTAATATCTTGCCTACTTGATTAATTAGCTTCCTTGAACTTATATTTTTTTATGTAATATATCCGAGTGAAACCCATGTCATAGTGGTTTTGTATTATGTTGTATCTCATTGCAAAGTAAAAGTGCATTATGACACACATTATTGGCATCAAAATCTTCAAGTTACTGGTTATCCCACATATATCTCATGGGATTTGGATTAGGCCATTTAACATTAACCTTCATAGACATGTTCTTATGGGTGCATAATTTTTGCAACAAACAACCTTGAACTCTTTGTTGATGTTTGTAGCATCAGATAGGTACTTCTGCACAAGTCTAAGTGTCTAGACGTGTGGAAGTCGTCCAAAGCCTTCAACCTTAGTAATTTACTTTAATTAAATGAATCATTAAAATAAAGTGTTTTTTTATAATTAAACTGAGTTTAATTTAATGAAATGTTAAGGTTATCAATCTTAGTGAATTAAATGAATCCTAACCATTGATCTCAAGTGAGGTGATATTTAATCTTAACCATCAATCACTTTGGAGATTAGAGTTATGTTTGATTCGGTCAACAACTCAATATTATAAAAGCAAGGCTAGGTGAAGGAGAAAAAGACACAAGAAACACAAGAGCAAAGGACTTTTTCTCAAGTGCTTGAGTCACAAAGCACTGCGACTCAAGGGGATCTCAACAAGGGTGAAGGACTTTCATCTAGAGATCAAGTCCAAAGGAGGAAAGTGTAAGCAATAAAAACAAGTGGATGAACAACCCAATAGCCAGAAATTCGTGGAGGATGTACTATCCATCAAGGAGGTAAAGGTCGTATGATTTCTTGGGTCATGCAACTAGTAGGAAAATCTAGCAAATATGAGGTACCATCAGACAAATCTAGTGTAGATCTAAGGTACCAACGGGAAGTTCTAGTAGATCTAAGGTACCAATGTATAGATCTAGTAGATTTGAGGTACCAACGAGAAAATATAGCAAATTTGAGGTACCTACAAGGAAGATATAGCAAATCAGAGGTACCAGCAGACAGATCTAACAGATCTAAGGTACCAACGAGCATATCTAACATATACGAGGTGTTAACGGAAAGATCTAGCAAATCTGAGGTACCAACGGATAGATCTAGTGCAAATCTGAGGTACTAGTGGGAAGATCTAGAAGATCTGAGATACCAGCAGGAAAATCTAGTAGATATGAAGTACCAACAAACAGATCTAGTGTAGAGCTAAGGTACCAATGGATCGATCTAGTGCATATTTGAGGTATCAACATAAAAATCTAGAAGATATGAGGTTTCAGCATGCAAATCTTACAGATCTGAGGACCAACAGGCATATCTAGTGTAGATCTGAGTGTCCAACAAATGGATCTGGGAAAATCGACAGAGGGTTTCTTCAACTAAGGGACATAGTTGCCAGGGTTGCTGTAATTTGTATTTTTTCTTAGTGGACCATTTTCCCAGTAAGGGATCCCTTGTAAGCTTGGAGTCATTATTAGTGAAAATTTGATTTGAAGGGTGGAATTTCTTTGTGTATGTGTGAAATTTTGTTTCTAGATTGCTTCTGTTGTTTTATTTATTTCCAACCAATGTATTTTATTCTGTATTTTGTAATTTAATTATCAATTAGGAAAAACACAAGGTAATAATTTATCTAGGTGTTGGGATAGATATTTTAACATGGTATCAGAGCTTTCACTTTGAGTGATCCAGGTGGATATTGGTGGCCACCCACCTTTTCCAAATTGCTCAAAACAGTTTTCTGGCAATTTTGGTAATTTACTATTTTTAGCAGTTTTTCGGGTCCTGAACTTTCGGAGCCGTTTTGAGGCCCTAAACGACATTTTTTTGGGAAAATGGGGAGCAACATGTATGAATGATTGATTTTTCTCACACAAAAGTTGTAGTTCTCGGATAGATCTTTCTAACGGTGTATTGAGCGCCCTGAACGAAGATCGTATGCAAAAGTTACACCCTTGGGAAGTTGACGTATCAACTACCCCCATCGGCGCCCGCAAACCTTTTGTATTTTCATCTTCCAAGGTTAGGGTTTTGGATTTTCCTTATGTTAAAAAGGCCCTTAGAGACTCATTGTAATAATCATCTTCTTATGAATGCGAGTAGCCATCACATCTCTTCTCAGAGATAAGCTGCCACCATTCTAGCGAGTCTTTCACTCTATATTTTTACAGTCTCTGTACATTTATTTCATTAATAGAATTCGTGTATTATTGTATCTCTTTGTTTATGGTTTCATCTCTGATACATTTTTGTTATATTGTTGTCTCTCTTGCAATATCTCTAAATATTTATGTGTTATATCTCTGCTCTCATTTCGTGCCGAAAATAATCCAGATCATTGAGAGGGAGACTAATTTCAGATACCCAGTATAATAGATATGATTTGTAGCAATGGTTGTTTGAAGGACCAAACATAAATCCATAGTAATTTACAATAGATCTGCAAGGAGATATTTGTAGATTTATAAACCAACATTCAAATTCATTGAGTGCTTGAGACATGAAGGATTGTGACTCAAGAGGATCTCAACAAGGGTGAAGAAGGAATTTCATCTAGAGATCAGCTCAAGGGATAACAAATTTATTGGAATCAATGACTCATAGAGAGAGCAAAGAAGGAATTTTTCTCAAAGAGATATTATCAAGGGGGAAGAAGGAATTTCACCTAGAGATCAGTTAGTTCAGTCCAAAGGAGAAGAGAAGCTAGTGGGCAACAATAAAAGACATATCTAAGAAGAAATATTTGGGTAGATCTGAGCAACAGATCTGAGTTGCAGGAGCCACTGAAATAGTTCGTATTACATATCAGGAAACATCGTACGCGCAAAGTAGTCATCTAGGGCGCATACATACGCGTTAGATAAGTGGTCCAAGGCACATACATATGCGTCAATAAAGGATTTAGGGCGCTTACATACGTGCAAGACAATATTCTAGGGTGCGTACATATTGCATGACAGGTCGTTCGGGGCACGTACATACATGTTGTATAGGTCGTATTGGGCACGTACATTTTGTACAGGTCGTTAGTACAAGGTTGTGCAACAAGGGTAGAGGCGACGGGCTACAGGTGTTGGATGCATTTTTATTTTCTCAATGGGTAGAAAATATGACATAAGCACAAGAGTTATTCAACACTCTAACGGAAAAGGACTCAAGGATCCTTCTAGAGTTTGGTGATGATACCAAGTATGTAGCAGTGTTACAAAAATCGTATCGATGAAAAAATCGTCGAGGGTCCAGAAAACATCGTTTTGTATTTATCGCCAAAACATCGACAAACATCGACAATATATCGACAAACTTAAAAAAATACAAAAATATTCATTTTTAAAAAAATTTTGAAACATTTAAAGCAACAATAACATCAAATAGACAGATTGCCACATGAATATGGAAAAAAAACTGTTATATAAGATATATAAGATTTCTAGTGATACATCACACATAAAAAATGAATCATGTCCTGAATCCTGATTCCCGAGTCATCAAAATGAAAAAATATAATAAGTGTATCTCATGAGTCATGTACAATGAAATCAAGTAATACTAAATAAACTATCGATTCCCTCTACCCCTTTTACAGGCAAAGGTAATTGTTGCAGAAAGTGTTTTTCCTCTAGCACTAGGAGTAGGTGCCCTTAAGGCATGTGCACCTCGTACTGGAGTCAAACGCCCTCTAGAAGAACTAAAAGACCCTCAAAACCAATTTCTCCTAGAAGAAGGTAGAGGAGGTAGACTGTTAGTGCTACTACTAGGCCTATCTCCCTCTGACTGTGATTGTGGCTCTGTTGGTGGCACACTTGTAGACTCGGCGTGAAACTGAATATCCTCTGGAACATCCTGATCCAAGTCCTCAAAGATACCACGATCATCACCACTATTCTCTAGCCAATCAAGGGCGGTCTCAATAACAGGTTCCTCAACCTCAACCTCCACCCTCCATGCAATAGTGGTGTCAATCCCATCCAATGAAATGGCCTTCGCATCAATTTTTCTCTCAAGTTTCTTCAACCACAACCTGAGATTGTAGTAGACGTAGACCAAATCATTAAGGCGTGGGCTATCCAACCTGTAAGAGGATCATAAATTAATTTGTTAGAATGTAAAGGAGCATACAATTTAATTGACAATTTAATAATTTATAATTTTATAATGAATTTAAAATTTCATTTGAAATTCTCTAACCTGTTGTGCTTCTTGGTGTGCATTTTTTCAAATACACTCCAGTTGCGCTCACAACCAGAAGAGCTACATGTCTGGCTAAGCCCTTGAATTTCCATCTTATGTAGAATAGGTACCTATGCACCATAGTTTTCCCGCCAAGTATCTACAACGAATTAGAGAAAGTTGAACAGAAGAGAAGACAAATTGAAATTTGAAAAATGAATTTTGAAACTTAAAAGTTAAAACAAGGTGAAACTTACTTGGCATTATGTTCTTCCTGTCATTTATGGCCATCTCAAACCCAAATAAGCCAATGGACTTCTTATAGAGTTCAAACTCTTGGGAAAGCTCTAATTGGTCAGTTTCACTTGGCACCATCCTCTGGACACACTCAAAGAAGCCAGACATAACCTATGAATCAAACCTGAAGACATAGTTGTAAGAGAATGTAGGGTTTAGGTATAACCCTGCAACATGAATGGGGCGATGGAGTGTGTTGTTCTATCGGTAATCAATCACCATCCATATCATTTCTTTTCTCTCATGCCCTTGATCCCCCTTGTCCACATAATAAGAACGAATGGACTCTTTGGCCCTATCCATGGCCTCATATAAGTAGCCCATTGCGAGTTTGTCCTTGTCGACTAAGCGAAGAACCTTTACCAAAGGTTCACTGATGGTGCACACCTCATTCACCGCATCCCAAAAACTCTCCTAGTATGCAACTAGCCTCATAATGGATTGCCCCTCTTGTTTACTGCTAAATGATAAAGCATGCCACTCATGTGAAAGGAACATTTTTTGCAATTCCCACCTAGAATTCAAGAGAGATTGAAGAGAAATAAAACTAGTGGCAAAGCATGTGATGGCAGGACACACCAACTCTTTGTCACCTGTGAATTGTCTCATCAAGCTAAGTACAAAAACATGATTGTATATGAATTTTGTGATGCTCCTCACTGAATCAATGGCATCCTTGATCCAATCAATCTTTTCCATATCCTCTAACATCAAGTTAAGGAAATGAGTGACACAAGGAGTCCAAAACAATGTAGGATACCTAGACATAAGCATCCTACCAACAACCACATAATTTACAGCATTGTCCGTTATGACTTGGACAACATGCTGCAAACCTACCTCTTGGATGAACCCATCCAACAAGACACAAAGTAATTATGCATCCTTGACATGTGAAAATGCATCCACATATTTCATAAACATTGTCCTCGTGGGACAATGAACCAAGAAATTGAGAAGAGTCCTACCCTTCCCATCAGTCCAACCATCTGACATCACCGTGCATCCTGTGAACTGCCATGAATCTCGAAGCTCCTGCAACCTCTGAGTGCAATTAGCCTTTTCATTTTTAAGGATGGGCCCTCTCAACTCCTCATAAGTCGGGGGCTTATACCCTAAGCCAACAATACTAACAGCCTCAAACATGGACACATAGAATGGGTTCCTGGCAAAATTGAATGGAATATCACTCCATAGAAGGCATCTACCCACAAGTTTGTTTGTTTTTTTTTTTTTTTTTCAACATGGACTTGATAGACAGTTGTGCATCGGGTGTGGATCTTGGCATAAACCATGGTGATATTGTTGTAGGCATTACAAACTGTGAGGAGTGGATCTCACTAGACTCCACTCCCATTGCCCCAAGAGTGTGTGTTCTTGTCCTTGACTTGGATCTTGAAGCCATTTCTTTTTTCTTGGCTTCTGCATACTTTTTGTTTTTTGCATATTCTTCAAGTGCTTTTGTGGTCTTCACAACAAGTTCTGCACTTGAAATGGGACAAATCTCCACCTCATTCCCTGAAATTTTCATAAGGTGGTATTTTATCTTGTATACTGCACCACTCATTTTTTCCCACATAGCTTGCATGAGAGATGTTGTCGATTCCCTGGAGTAGTAGGCTCACCATACTCCCCGAATGAATCCAATGCCTTTGGCATCTTTAATATGGAAAAATATGAACCTAGAGAAAAAAAAATCGTTTTTTAGCATGTGTTATTGATGAAAAAATGAAAATTTAAAAATCATAGATAAATCAATTATGTATCTAGCATTCAAACTTGGTTGTGAATCCGAAATAGACACAATTTTTTTAAAACTAATTTACATCGACCTAGGGCAAGAAAATCCCCAAAACGTTTTTGGGCATACATGGCAAGAAAAAAAATCACATAACAGGGGAAAAAATGGTTTTTAATCCATCAAAAATCTATTTTGAAGATGTAAAACTCATTTCCATTGAAAACCTATGAAAATCTCTAGTGGAAAAATGAGAAATAATGGACAATTTTTTTTACTTACCTACAAATGCAAAAACTGTGAAATGGACTAAAAATTCAAATGCCAAATCCACAAATCTGACCCTTGAATCCACAAAATCCCAATGGCAAACTCTTCCTTGGCTGGTTGAATGGCTTGGCTCTCCTCCTTGGCTCTCGTCCTTGGTTAAATGTAAAACAAAAAACAAAAAAACCCCTCACGGACCACTTAAACCCGCAGACTTTAGCGTAGACGATTTTTACCCATCAACTCGTGATTTTTCCCCAAAAAATCGTACGATTTTTTAAGAAAAACTCGTTTTGAGTTTGAAATTGCGATTTATCGCGATTTTTTCACGATTTTTGTAACATAGGTATGTAGTGAAGGAAAAGGGAACAATTTTTTTCCATCTTGAGTCAAGTGGTCTGTCGAAAACCTAAGATGTGCTAGATATACTAGGACTTAGGAATAATTTTTTCTTAGTCTCAGTGATGGAGGATAGGGTTTTTTTCGTCATGTTCAAGAAATGGCAAGTACTCATACGTCCAGAGGGAGATAGCCCTGAAACAACAATGAGCATTAGGGTGAGAGAGGGAAATTTATATAGGTTGAAGGGAAAGCATGTTCAAGCGAGTTATGGCACAGGAGGATGGGACACCTACATTTCAAGGTGTTGTTGATTCTAAGGGAGATTGTCACTAGTCTTCCATATTTCAGTGTTGAGCAACAAGGCGTGTGCACTTGGAAAGCATGCTAAGGCTACTTTTCCAAGCAGTGAGAGTAAGTTCAAGGGGATCTTGGATCTTATACATTCATATGTGTGTGGAAAACAAAGGAAGTTCGTGCTTTCAATGAATTTAATTCTTCAAGACATATAAGAAAAAACATTCTGTGGTTTTCTCCCGATTTGGATTTCCACGTAAAACACTGGTGTACTGTGTATGTGTGTGATTGTTTATTTCTTACTGCTCAT
>JZKD02S2009030.1:60885-81474 GCA_000966675.3 Picea glauca | reverse complement strand
ACCCCCCCTCTCAGTGATCTAACAATTGGTATCAAAGCAGGTTCCTTCATAAATCAGTTTAACCACTGAAAGGTAGATCACGGAGAGTACCAACTCGTATAAAAATATAATATCACAGTTTGATGGACAGAAGTATGTTTTTTGGAGCATAAGGATGAAGACATATATACAGGCACAGGGATTTCAATTTTGGCAATCAATTGTAGATGGATACACAACACCAACACTTCCACCAACAAATGACAAAGCAGTGAAACTCGGTATGAATAATTCCAAAGCAAAAAATGCACTTTTGAATGGTCTCGGTGATACGATATTCACCAAAGTTGCACATTGTAAATCTGCTCAAGATATTTGGGACAAGCTTCAAAATATTTATGAAGGAGATTTAAAAGTCAAAGCAACAAAGCTTCAAACTTACAGAGGTCAGTTTGAGCAACTAAAAATGAAGGAATATGAAGATATCGTAGCCTACTTCTTACGAGTCGATGAAGCAGTGAATGCAATCATAGGATTGGGAGAAGAAATTGAAGAATCTATAATTGTTCAAAAGGTACTAAGATCTATTCCTATGAGATTCAACCCTAAGATATCAACACTAGAAGAAAGATAAGATCTAAACTCAATACGCATGGATGAAGTGCATGGAATCTTCATAGCATATGAGATGAGAACTGAACAGGAAAATCCATATGTAAAAGAAACAATCTTCAAAGCATCCAAAATATCAAAGAAAAATAAAAAGGAACAAAAAGAATATAGTAGCAGCAGTGACATCTCGGAAGATGATGAAGAAGTGGCCAACTTCGTCAAAAGACTGAATAAGGGAACCAAAGGTAGGTATAGAGGTAGGCTTCCTTTAATTTGTTTTAATTGTGATGCTATTGGTCATTTTGCTAACAAATGTCCTCATAAGAAAAAGAGAAATGATGAAGGTTACTCAAAAGGAAGACAAACATATAAAGGTAAAAGAACTACAAAGAAAGTTTTCAAGAAAAGATTTTGCACCAAAGAAGACATCTCATCATCAGATGAAGATGAAATCAGTGACAGTGAAACAGAGAGAGTTATATTCATGGCAGTAGAAGACTCTGATAAAAAATATTTCGAAGAAGAATATGAAGAATAAATTGAAGAGGCAGAAGTTGACTTCCGAGAAGAATTAATGAGTGTCATAGAAGTTATTAGAAGAGAAAAGAAGAAAAAACAAGAAACTACAAGCAGAACTAGATAAGAAAAAAAACACTCAAGAACTAGAACAAATGATCACAAAATTGAAGGTTCAAATAGAAGAAGATAAAATAATTGAAGAAGCACTCAAAGAACAACTAGAAGGAAATGACATGATCATTGGAAACTTGGAAGCAGAGATTGTCACACTAAGAAAGAATATTCAAAATAAAAATATGCAAAATAGCTCAAAAGTTCTCGATGACATTATCAACAGTAAAAAATCTCATTTTGACAAAGTCCAGACTTGGATACAATCAAACAGAAAAGGGATCAAGCTCCAAAACAACAAAGCAAGAAACAAATCCAAAAAACTATGTAGAAACAATCAAAGGGGATAAAAAGATATACAGGAAAGATTACATGGACACTCCTCCACCGAGAAGATTCAGATTTCAGAATCAACAACAGATAGACAGGCCTCAAGAAGAAGAAGGATTCATAAGAATACCTCCTTTCAAAATATCTTCAACTACCAGGTATCAAACTATATTTTTTGGTTTATGTTATGCATGTAATAATTTTGGACATAAAGCTGCAAAATGCAGAGCTAACAACAGGAACAATAACTACTTTGAGAGCCATACACAAATGAGTTATTCAAGAAGACCTAGTGAAACACATAGAATAAGTTACAACAGGTTTGAATCCTTGAGCACTAAAGTGGAATGTTACAAATGTAACAATTTTGGACACATAGTCAAAAATTGCAGAATGACAATCCCTCCTAAAGAACCTCAACAGTCACAAACAAGAACCTCAGAAAATGACATGGATAAGAAAGCAAGATCAATATAACAATGAAGAATGCACGGTCGCTCTACAAGATAAACAGAAGAAACATGGTTGGTATGTTGACAATGGATGTTTAAAACACATGACAAGTGATAGAGACAAGTTTCTTACATTACGAAAGGAAAGAGATGGACTAGTATCCTTTAGAAATGATGATTCAGCCAAAATCATTGGAAAAGACAGTCTGAATTGGGAACAAGAATGAAAAGGCAGAAAATGTTTTACTAGTAGAAGATATGAAACATAATCTTTTAAGTGTGATTCAAATGTGTGACCAAGGTCATAAAGTTACTTTCGATTCACAAAAGTGTGAGATAAGAAAATAAGGTTCAAGGAAATTGGTCGCTACAACTGCAAGAACTTCAAGCAACATATATGTATTAAGCGAAATTGGAAATGAAAAGTGTTTTCTAGGAAAGGAAGATGAAAGTTGGTTATGACACAGAAGAATGGGTCACATGCATTTTGATAACCTTGTCAAAGTCAACAAAAGATAAGCAGTCAGAGAAATGTCACAGATCACGAAACCAACCAACACTTTATGTAAGCATTTCCAACAAGGAAAGAAAACAAAGACCAGGTTCAAATCAAAGGAATATTCAACAACAAAACCACTGGAAACTGTGCATACTGATCTAGTTGGACCAACTACAACAAAAGGCTTAAAAAGTGAGAGATAATTTATGTTATCAGTTGATGATTATACAAGAATGACTGCAATTTGTTTTCTCAAGAACAAGTCAGAAGTTTTTAAAAACTTCAAGATCTACAAGGAAATGATTGAAAATGAGATGGATTCAAGAATCAAATGCTTAAGATCGGATAATGTAGGAGAATTCACTTCAAAGGAATTTATAGACTACTGCAGCAATCATGGAATAAAAAGGCAATTCTCGGTCGCTAGGACACCTCAACAGAATGGAGTTGTTGAAAAAAATAACATGACAGTACAAGAAATGGCTCGAACAATGATAATGGATTCAAAGTTGATAGATATTTTTTGGACACAAGCAGTGCATACAACAGTTCACATTCAAAATAGAGTAATGCTCAAAAACAACACTGATAAAACTCCCTACGAGCTATGGAAAGGAAGACCAGCAAATGTGAAACACTTCAAAGTTTTTGGAAGCAAATGCTACATCAAAAGAGAAGATGGCAGAATGAGAAATTTTGACTCTCGTGTGTACAAATGAATACTTGTTGGTTACTCAAGTATAAGGAAAACATACAAGTGTTACAATCTAAGATTAAACAAAGTTGTGGAAAGCATCAACGTAACAATTGATGAAATAGACAAACCAGAATCAAAGGAAGAATAAAGCAAATCAATGGAACAACTTTTCAAAGAAGAAGATGAAAAAAAAAGTAGAAGAGGAAGATGAAGATGAAGAGAATCTGACAGAAGAAGAAGATCAAGTTCAATAAGTATCTCCAAAGACACCTAGCAAACGAGTACAAAAGAATCATGCTTCAGATCTGATTATTGGAAACAAAGATGCAGGAGTTGAGACTAGAAGAAAAATCCGTTCACCAAAACAAACACACCTAGCACTCTTATCTACAATTGAAACACACTGTTTTGAAGAAGCCAACAAGGATGGATTTTGGAATAAGGCTATGGATGGAGAATTGGATCAAATAGAGAAAAATGACACTTGGGAATTGGTTCCAAGATCAAATAATAAGAATGTGATCGATACAAAATGGGTTTTCAGGAATAAATTGAATGAAGATGGGCAGGTTATAAGGAACAAAGCTAGATTGATATGTAAAGGATATGCACAGATTGAAGGAATCGACTTTAAAGAGACATTTGCCCTAGTTGCCATAATGGAAGCAATCCATTTGATTTTAGCTTATGGATGCTCCAAAAATGTTAAAGTATATCAGATGGACGTAAAATCATCTTTTCTGAATGGGGAACTTGAAGAAAAAGTTTACATTGAACAATTAGAAGGATTTCAGTTGTTTAAGAACACAGACTATGCGTGTAAATTAAAAAAGACCTTGTATAGTCTAAAACAGGCTCCTAGAGCATGGTACTTCAGACTAGATAAGTATCTGTAGCAGGGAGGGTTCAGAAAAGGAAGTGCATACAACAACCTCTACATCAAGATAAGTCAAGATAATATTTTATTAATTGAAGTTTATATTGATGATATTATTTTTGGTAGTGATGATGACAGGTTAAGCCAGAAATTTGCAAAAGACATGCAAAATGAATTTTAAATGTCGTTACTTGGAGAACTATCCTTCTTTCTGGGACTTCAGATACGTCAAAGCAACTAAGAAATTTTTATTTCTCAAACCAAGTATATCAGAGAAATGCTAAAGAGGTTCGGAATGGAAGATTGCAAACCAGTTATCACTCCCATGCAAGCCAATTGTAAGTTGAGAAAAGATGATGATTCGAAGTCTATAAATCAGAGGCAATACAGGTCAATGAATGACAACCTACTATATGTGACAACATCTAGAACAGATGTAATGCAGGCAGTTGGACAGGTGACACGATTTCAAGCAGCACCAAAGGAATCACATGTATTAGCAGTAAAGAGGATCTTCAGATATATCAAATGAATAGAAGAGTTTGGATTATTGTATCCAAAAGGAAAATATCTATCACTTATTGCTTACATAGATGCAGATTAGGCAGGTTGTATTGATGACCGAAGAAGCACCAGTGGAGCAGTGTTCTACTTAGGTGAGTGTTTGGTATCATGGCTAAGAAAAAAACAATCATCAGTATCTCTATCTACGGCCAAGGCAGAGTATATTGCAGCAACAACATGTTGTACATAGGTTCTTTGGATGAAACAAACTTTGACAGATATACAAGTTGAGTATGATGAGCCCATTCCAATATATTGTGATAATACAAGTGCCATCAATATCTCAAAAAACCAGGTGATGCACTCCAAGACGAAGCACATTCCAATCAAGTATCACTTTCTACGGGAACATGTTGCATAAAAGAACATCAGAGTTGAATATGTGGGCACAAAAGAACAAGTGGTAAACATATTTACAAAAGCACTTCCACAGGAAGCCTTTGAATATTTTTGCCAAAGACTTGGAGTTATTTATACTCCAAAATGAATGCTTATATTATATGTCTTAGATATACACGAGGAAGCACCATAAGAGGACAATTCAGTCAGGGGGAGCAACCCCGGATGGAAAGATACCTTTTCCATTGATGAAAAATGGGGAGAGATTTATCATATGTAGAGGACAGAGGCATGGTTCTAGGGGGAGCATGAGTGATATGATTCCAGTATTGCATCAAAGTGTTTTTATCAATGTCAAAGGGGGAGATTGTTGATTAAGGTTGGTTGTCATTGATGTCAACCCTTGAAGAAAACCCTATAACACAAAGGTTTGGGTAATGGACCCAAGATTGTTTGATGTAAATATGACTCATTATTGTTTTTTCATGGTTTATCAGAAGTAAATATGGATGAACTCCAAAGTGGTCCCCTTATGGTGAAAGCCCTCATGGAAAGACGTTTTGCAGAGTAAGAGAACCCATGCTTAATTGTGGAATAATGAGATGAATGATAGTGAATTTGTCAAGGAAACTATCCTATATGGATAGTGCTTGCCATGCCATTTCTGGTGGTATGTAGAACATCACATAACTCCTCACGGTTAGAGAGTTATGACCATGTGAAGTTGGAGAACCCAGGTTTGGGTAATGAAACCAAGTTTGTTTGATGGATAATGGTATGATTTTGCTATATTTGAAGGTAATACTATTCTATATAGATATTACATGTCATTCCATTTTTGGTGGTATGTGGAATGTCACATAACTCCTCATGGTTTGAGAGTTATGGCCTTACGAAGTTGGAGGACCCTCATATGTCATCTAGAAGCCCCAAAAGGTCAAAGTAGTCAAAGCAGTTTAAGAGATTTTAAAAAGGTAAATAATAAAGTGAAGTGATGAGTGTGTTATAATTCAAAGTGAATACAAAATAAATTATTTCAATAATAAATTTAATGGATAAATTAGAAGTGGGCTAACCCTAAAATAAAGAAAGTGGGCCAAGTGACCTAGAAGATGTTTTTAAGGAAACTACTTGGAGAGTATAAATAAGAGACAAGGCTCTCTCATTTTAATTACACTTGAACATATTGAACATCTATAGGTTTTTGAGGTAACCAAGGATATCTAAGCCAAATTTTTTAGGGAAGGTGAAGAAAAGAAGGCCGAAATGCAAGGAAGGATAAATTGTTTTGATGGTGTTTTCTAAGGTATGTTATTTATAGGTCATCTCACCATTTTCGCTATAATTTTTTTTTATATAATGATTCAGACCGTGAAATTGCTATGCCATTAAGAAAACATACCCAAGTATCTGTGGTAAAAAAATCAACTTGTGGGTCGTTGTATTTTGGGAGTTACACTCCGTGGAAAATAGGGTTTGTGGCTAGTCCTGAAACTAGTCAAAAACAAGTGTTTCGGGTAAAAACGTCATAACTTATTCATCACAGATCCAAATTCAGTGAGACCAAATGCGTTGGTTAGGGTACAATCTTTAGTATTCTTTTTAACAATTTCAGATCAATTCAACAAATATTTCGTGCGGGGCACACTCTACAAGGTTGCTCTCTAGAATAAGCCAAAATTCAGCAAGGTATGTCATTTTTTCTATAACTCCTTTTCTGAGAGGTTCCAAGTAGTGACACCTGGAGGAATTGCATAAAACACACTAAAAAATATTTTGTATCAGTTTCATATCTCTATACATTACAGGTTCAAATTTATGATTACTTCAAGTTAGGGTTGTTAACTAATCCAAAACTAGGCATGTGAGACTAAATAAAAGTTTGATGAAAATGCTAGTCTCTTGTTGTTAAAGTTAATGAAGGTTTGCAAGAATGTGATCATATACACCAAGTCTATTACAGAGCTACAAATCATATTTGGATGATGAAATTGATGAGAGATTTTGGTTAAGGTACATGTTGAGTACATGGTTGAGACAAGTAGTTGATGAGTTGACACATACATGAGGTGTATAGTTGATGATGTTGGTACATATTGATGAATCATAGTTGATGAGTAGTTGACACACGATTGGTACATACTTGGTACATGGTTGTATGCACTTGTTTATGGTACAGGTTGATGCACTTGTTTATGATACATGTTGATTGCAGGTTGAGGTACAGGTTGATGCATGATTCAGATTTATTGGTACAGGTTTACAATAGTATATCTCACAGTGATAGTGTGACAATGGTCCCATCATTCTATTTCTATTTTAGGGTGGCAAGACGGGGCAAGGACAGGTGGTTGTAGCCACCTTCCAGTTGTAGCCAGAGAACATAGGGGGTTGTAGCCTCCTTCTGGTTGTAGCCAGAGAATTGGGGAGTTGGAGCTTCCCTCAGGTTGTAGCCTGAGAAATTAGGGGGTTGGAGCCCCCTTCTAATTGCAGCTGGAAAAAAAAGGAAGTTGGTGCTTCCAATGAATTTAATTATTCAAGACATATAAGAAAAAACATTCTGTGATTTTCTTCCGATTTGGGTTTCCACATAAAATATTGGTGTATTGTGTATGTATGTGATTGTTTATGTTTTACTGCTCATTATTGGATAATAATTCTACATTTATATAACATTTGAAGAAAAATGATTATAATTACGCTATTACTAATTCACCCCCCCCTTAGTAATCCAACAATGCCCTGTCTAGGCCGACTTCTCATTCTGGAGGCTAAAAAATAAATATTAAATATTTCCTTTACCCAACTTTTCTTCTAGGGTTATGTCCAATGCTTTAGGAGTTATTCTTGCTTCCCAAAATATTATATTCTTGTCAGGGTTACATGTGGAGGTTAATACCTCCCGCAGCTACCATAATATCAACACTCCCTCTTAGCTAGGGAGGTATTGAAGGCAATGGTCTTGAGCACAAACACACCATTCCACTGGTAGTGTCATCATAGCCATACATGCTATCTCATGATTAGATCCCAAGCACCATCATCACTATTAGTATCATTTTATAGCATCAATTGCATCATCTCTCGAAGCCATACTCCATCTGAGTAATCAGGCATGATGCTGAATAAGTCACTCACTCCACAGAGTGATACAAGAACTATTCTTCTAATCTGAACATATGTCCTAGAAGAATAATTATTCCAACAAATTTTGGAAGCCACACCATGGGTTACAATGAATATTCTTCTAATCCATACATACATCCTAGAATAATAAATGTCATGGGCCATTTTCGGCCTGGAGAATGTCTTTCCACTAGCACGCTGACTATCCATCTAGCTGATAATAATTTCAACATTACTAATAGTCTACATGGAAATCAGAACAATGTCATTCAAATAGAACACAACTGTGTCTATCCATAGTAGTACGCAACTAGCATCCAGTGGTACACAACCACACCAAGTAGCACACAACTACTTAATTAGTGACACATAGTCACAACCAGTGGAACACATCCACCACATTAGCATACATCTATTGTCCAGAGACATACAGTCTCAATAGAAATCATATCATTTGATATGAACGTGCATAGAAACAATATCATGATATGAACTAAGTCATCTAGGTCATTCTTCCACTCACATCTGTGAGATCTGGAAGAGCATCTGATCTCAAAAAGTAAAACATCAGCCATGGGTTGTCTGGACTATTCTTCTCAAGCATAGAAGAATAATTGTCCCTGATTTCTGAGCCTAGACCATTCACCTAACTGGGCCATTGCTCTGACACTAGTCATAGTGCAACCTGGAGAGAATGAGCATGCCCTAGGGAATACCTGTCCCTGATTGTTGATTCTGGACCATTCACTTAACTGGGCCATTTGTCTGGAACTAAACATGGTGAAACCTAGAGAGAATGAGTCTTCCCTAGGGAATGACTGTTTGGACCATTTCCTAAGGAAATGAATGTCCTGCACCAACCTCCAAAACAAACCATTCTTCGAAACTTCTCACAACTGTGAACTTCGAAATAATGACTACCCATTGAGGCGAACCATTCTACTTGACCACTACTCAGAGGGACTGCCAAGAAGAATGACTGTCCTAAACCATTCCCCCACACTGGCCACAAGGGGAATCATTGTCTATGGTACATCAATAATCTATCAAACCATTTTAATTACAAAAATGTCTGTCTGATCTGGACCATTTTCCAAACTGGAAAATGCCTGTCTGTTAGAAATCTCAAACCACTTTCCGAACTGGAAAGGAAATGCTCATCCTGGACCATTTTTCAAACTGAAAAATGACTGTCCATAAATCAATAACACTTCAGTTCTCCTTCCCAACTTGGGAGTAATCTCTTCCTTTTTCAATAATGAAGTCGTCTCCACGAGCCCTAACTTTCAAACTTTTCATCTTGGACAAAGGTTTTACCAAAATATCTCTGATCTGCTCATCTGTGGAGATATATTGGAGAACCACTTATGTTTTATGGACTTCATCATGAAGAATGTAATGCTTGATATCAATGTACTTTGGTCTATTATGGAACACTGGTTTTTTCTGAAGGCTTCATGTAGCTATGATAATTACAATATATATCATGGTCGAATTCAACACTTTTGTTTCCTGCTAGCTCATGACATCATGGAAAGGATCAAACTGAAACATATCCAAGTAGCAATTCTTCTGTCATCATGAGAGTTTTCCATGGATTAGCAATCCATCATCCCAAAATTCTAAGTAACTATTCTAATACACTATCTCTGTCATAGAAATTTTTCACCACGCTTCTATTGTGTACGATATACTCTGCATCAATTTGTTTGAATCCATACAAGGTCTTCTTATATCTACATACATGGGTCTCTTTATGGTATACCTCAAAAACCTTGAGATTGCTTTACATAAGCTTCTTCCTCAAATGCTCTATTCGGAGAAAAATATTTTACAACCAACTGATGTAAATTTCAATCCATGGACACTGCAAGAGATATAATAACTCAGATAGAGGTATATCTGGTTTACAAGAACAAGCTGTTATCATAGTCTTCTCCCTCCTTCTGGAAGAACCTCTGAATCTTGCAATGCTTCCATTCATAAGTCTCTTTCACACTGTTCTTTATCATAAATTCCATTTCTTCTGCTCGATTTCTTCTTGGTGAGTTCAAACCAAGCTGGTAGTCTTTGTGATTCTCGGTATAATAACTAGTTGTTCTAGATTTTTCTTTCTTTCTTGGAATCTTCATGTTCTTCCTCACATTTCTCTTTAGCCCTTGGTTTCATGGAGTCTTCTATAGATTCCATTCCCTGAAGATTCCAACTTCTTCCTTTCATCATATGATCATGGATGTAGATGGACAACCAATGATACTTTGAGGTTTCTTTTCGAAGAAGACTTCTTCTGAACACGTGCTGCTTATCATGGCTGCTACTTTCAATGGGAACACGGACAAATACTTCATATTCCTCAATGGATCATATCATTTAGGATTAGTTCCCTCCTAATCTTTGCTTCATACATGAATGCATGCTCTCATTTTGGAATTATGTAATCAACTCCCTCCATCTAAGAGATTCCACACTTCCGTCTGCATCCTTATTGCCTTATGCAAAGTGTCACAAATCTTTTTCTAATTTCCTCTTGATTGTTGACTTCTTTCTATTTTGACTTCCTCTGGGTTTCTTCAAGTTTGATTCTTATTTCGGATTTATCTTGCAGGTGTTACTTATATAATAGCTTCCACAAGAATTGTTACCAAATATTGTCAACATACTTCATCTTTTCACGTGTATTGCTTGACTTGTAGTCATTGTAATACCAACCATTATCTTTTTATTCTTCCATAGGCATTGTTTCCCTTAAACATATTTTCTTCTAAGAAATAGATATACATGATATGTACAGGAACTATGTAAACATGATATATACAAGGGTTTTGAATAATATTGTTACCTTGTCTTAGAAGAAGAAGTATGTTTTATCCTGCTTGCCTTTCTTTGAGGGTTCCCTTTCTTCGACAATTGTTGCTTCATTTGTTTCCTTCCTTTTCTTTAACTCGGGAAAATGGTTCCTGTAGTGACCATATTTTAGACAGTTGAAGCATTGTATTTTTGACATATCATTTTCTTTATTTGTTTTCTTCCTTGAGCCAAACATCTTATTCCTGAAATTCTTGAACTTTGTTGGGAAAGCTTGATCATCGATTTATTTTGGGATTTCTCTTTTGCAGTAATTATTGATTCTTCTTGTGCACATCAATTCCAAAGTTATTCAAATGTGGGATACTCTTTTTTTGTGTTCATGCTTGCGGCAAATGCATCCCATGCCTTGGGAAGACCATTGAGTACTATATTTACCAGTTCCTTCTCTGAAATGATTTCTTCAATAGCTTGTAGTTGATCTCTTAACTGAGAGATTCTCACAAGGTATGATGTTATGCTATCATCATCATTCATTTTCATGTCACAGAGCATATTATTCATACTCATTACTTGTCCAATGTTTCTGACTGAGAAGAGGTTAGTTAGGGCATCATACATCTTAAATGAGTCAAGATGAGAGATGTAGGGCATCAAGTGGTCTTTTACAGAGTCCACTATGATACTCACGGCATTGATTTCATTGTCTTTGAATTTCTCCATCACTGCAACATTCTGAGGTTCCTTCTCTTTTCTTTCTTCAAACTGTGGTTCCACGATGTTTCCTTTCACGATATCCAACACTTTATTCTTGGAAATGATGAGATCAATCCTTGTCTTCCATGCTCTGAAGTTAGAAGCCACTTCTAACTTATTTTCTGACATCATAGAGTAGTAGGTCATGACTGCTTTGACTTGGTCAACCTTTGACTTTGACCAAAAATTCAAACTTGACATCATAGCTTGCTGAGAGTACCAGGAGGTGCGCTAGGTTAGGGCGCAATAGACTATCCATAAATTAGGTCAATATCTTCACTTAAGGTGCCTCAACAAGAGGGTTAGGGTTTCGTTGATGCAACAAAAACTTTCACCGCAACTGCAATTTTAGCTGAGAAAATCCTCCTAATCTATCTTCCAGTGGTTAGACTATCCGAAGATAGTGTGGGCCCATAACCTGTTAGAAATAATAGGCATACTCATTTAACCATAGACAATATAGCAATATTGTCACCCAACCATAGGCCGAAGCCACCCTCGAGCACCTTAACCTTGACAGAGAATAGTTCTGGAAAAAAACCCTAGGCCTAATAGCCAAACAATTTAGCATACCTCTCTCCAGAGCTAGCACACAAGGAAAAAAGTCCAAACCATAAGCAATAGAAAGTCCAAGCCTAAACCGAGAATACAGGTTGCAGTAGTTGCAACCACAACTACTCTCCAGATTTGCACACTTACTCAGTCTCTGCATTGCACACTCTTACATTTCTGCAGTTGCAAGCTGTGTGTATCAAATGAGATTTGACGTCATGTATTTATACTACTCCTCCTTAGCTGTCTGGGCTGACTTCTTATTCTGAAGGCTAAAAACTCAATATTAAATATTTCCTTTAGCCGACTTGTCTTGTAGGGTTATGTCCAATGCTTTAGGGTTTCTTCTTACTTCTCGGAATATTCTATTATTGTCAGGGTTACACGTGGAGGTTAATACCTCCTACAACTACCATAATATCAACATTAACCTCCAGTATAACCTTTGTACTTAGAGTAGAATATTCCAGAAGCAAGAGAACCATTAAAAAGATGTGGAATACCCTAGAAGAGAAGTCGACCCAAGCAAATTAATAGTAAAGTAAATAAAAGGTTCCAAAAAGTGAGGCCGACCCCACATGAAAAGACACCTTGGAAGACTAGTATAAATAGAGGCTATGCGCTCCTCATTTGAACTCACACTCACTCACTCAACAAGTGTGCAAGTTTAAGGAGAAACAATTGCAACAGAAGAAGGAACAAGTTTGGAGAGGGTAGTGCAGAGGTTGTCGTGGTGTAATATCAATCTTTCTGGTAGCTCTCTCGTGCGCTTATCTTGGTAAATGTATGCTTCTATTGGTAGATGTATACTCTCTTGATATTGTGTTGTTGTCGCAACAATATTGGTATTCCTGGTTAGGGTGTATCATTTGGTTCTAGTGGACTTGTCAGAATCTATCTAAGAAAAGATTATTGTTCTCGGGGGTGGCATGTGTAAGTGCCTATGGTTGGATTACAATGATGTGACATTGTCTATGCTTAAACGAGCATTACCAAATTTTTAACATTTAGTAGGTAGATCTTACATATCTAAGAACCAACAGGTAGATCTAGTGTAGATCTGAGTGTCAAGTAGGTAGATCAAGTAAAGGGTTTCTTCAGCTGAGGGCCATAGTTGCCAAGTTTGTTGTAATTTGTATCTTTCTTCAATGGGCCATTTTCCTAGTAAAGAAACCATTTTAAGCTTAGATTCATTATTAATGAAATGATGATTTGAAGAACATAATTTCTATGTACATGCGAAATTTAGTTTCCATATTGTTTTCATTGTCATATATTTTATTCTGTATTATGTAATTTAATTATCAACAAATAAAAACACAAAGTAATAATTTATCTAAATGCCAGGGATATAGAATTTTTAACACTCTTAACAAGTAACCTTGTTTATAAATGGATTAAATAAATAAACTTTACTCAGAATTATTTTCAACTAAAGATAACTTCAACAATAAAACAACTTACATATAAAATTTGAGGCATCGCGAGACAATAGGATAGGATCCACCCACACCTTGGCATCTCATCAGCCCCCCACTTCCTAAATGTCGGCCATCATAACCTTCATCGCTTGTGTGCTAACTATCCAGCCCACTCTTCCTCCATCTAGATTAAAGCAAAAATAAACTAGTTGAACACTTCAATAAGAAATCATTTTTTCTATAACGATAATGTATTTTATTAACCTGTGTCGAATCAATAAACCTTTGTATTATTAAACCAATATAATAATAAAATGATATAATAATAAATTATAAGAATTCTTATATTTAACTTTGCCATATTTAAATTGAAATATATAATCTATAATTCAATAATATTAAATATGATATTGACTTTTTGTAATTTTTTAATTGTCCGTGAATTTTATGTTCTTAATATTCCTATGGTTGGGTTTACTTTCCAACGACTCTAAATTGATTATAATTTAAAGAATGTGAATTTAAATATGTATGCAAGTGAATTAATACTTGGATTTAGTTATTAATATTTTATTTTGAACATATTTTTATATTATATATTAATTATGAATTTATTATATTAAAATATTTTAGAATAAAATTAATTATATCTTTCAATAACTAATAACTTATCCTTCTTTGGAATGATTTTCTTCATAGATGTTTTTATTTGACATGTGTAAAAGTTCAAGTATAAATATGGTTAGGGTAAGCCCTTGTTTTGTTTTTTATTTATTTTTAAATTTCTATTATTGTTTTTATAAAAAATGTTATTTTTATCTAAAAATCATAAACATATTTAACTTTTTTTAATAAATAATTTATATTTATAAATACTATATTTATTTTATTACTTTTTTCATAATTCTAATTTTTTTAACCAACAATTCAATTTAAGTGCATCTACCTCACCTTTGTAAGGCTCGATTTGAACCTTAGCTTCCATTTTAAATAGAACTTTGATTCTTCCTTCAATTTCTCATGATATTTAGGTTTCTTTAAAAAGGGTGGAGATTCTCGTAAGTAATGTCATGCTCCTAGAAATATTGACTATTGGAGCTTCCAACATCATAAATATTCATTTTCCTTGATTTATGGAGCTTCCAACATCATAAATATTCATTTTCCTTGATCTATGGGTCCTCCCTAATACTCTTCTTCCATTTTTTTTAGGATTATGATTACTTCTTAACCTTTCTTGTGTTGATTTTGAATCCACAACATACAGTTCCCCTACATATTTGGATTTCTTGATTCAAGTATGCATATACTAGGTTCAAACCACCAAATTCCTAGTAAATCTTCACTAATACCAATATGATCCATAAATCGGCTTGGATATTCCAATGAAGGACTTACCAAAACATGTCTAAATTTAACTCTAATAAGATGATTCTATGCTCAACTACATGACTATACTTTTCTATATTAAATGATTTAATAGAAATAAAACACACCAAATGGATTCTTTAATTACTCTGATATAAAACAATCAATTAAATTGATCGAAGAACCAATGATGTTATCTCTCTAGCTAAAACGCTAGCATCAAATTCCTAGCTCGCTACTTGTTGCTCGCTTGGGCCTTTGGCCATGGATCCTAGTCCAAGAGGGGTCCATCCCCCCCCTCTTATTGCTAAGGTGATTGCATTTTTCTCATTCATTGATTCTCTTAGATCGAACCAGTAGATTTTTTCAAAATAATCGCTCCAGTTGTGAAAGATCCTAGATCTTTTCTTCCACCTCATAAGTCCACTTTCTCTAAAACCCAAGTAGAGTCCATTTTAACTCTAGATGAAGATCTAATTTCAAACATGCAAGAAGATATTGATCATGTCCCTGAGAAAACCCAACAATCCAGTGGTATAATGACTAGGAAAAGCTCTCAATAACAATTCTAAGAGGAAGATAAAAAGGAATACACCAAGGTAAAGAGACCCCCGAAGAAATTGGGAAGGAATCCAACCAAGGATAAGTGTAAGGAAGCAACAAATAAAGAGAATTTTTTAGGGATTCATTCTACCATTGAAAGATCGTTAGGGGAATGAACACAAATCTATTCACTAAAGAGTCCAAGATCTCAAGCAACACCATCGAGTTAAGAAAGTTGTAGTACCAAACCATCAAATATTAAATAATGAATTGATCTTCTGGAATTGCAAAGGCATGGGTAGCAAATTTAAGGAAGAAGTA
The DNA here is from genome assembly GCA_000966675.3 of Picea glauca. Lineage (NCBI taxonomy): Eukaryota > Viridiplantae > Streptophyta > Pinopsida > Pinales > Pinaceae > Picea > Picea glauca. Next base: position 65,603 of record JZKD02S2009030.1, on the reverse strand, counting down.
CTTGAAGAATCAATCAAATCAGAAAAGCCTTATGTTATTCTTTTCCAAGAGACCAAATTAGAGGAAGTTGATATCCTAGCTATTAGGAAAACGCAATGGAAACATATTATAGGAGTTTTTGTAAGAAGAAGAGGAGATTGAAGAGGACTTTGCACACTCTAGGACAATACAAATTTTACTATGGAATACTCTCACCAAACTCAACATTGGATCTTGACTTGCCTCTCTCACCAAGAATTAGGTATTAAAATTCATATTTGAATGTATAAATGCATGTTTTGTATACTAAAAAGTGATTTTAAAACTATCATGGATATTCCATTGGAACGGTTTGTTACAAAAACAATTATAATATTCTTAAATACAGTTTATTGCATTAGATCTCAAATATAACAACATTAGTGTAGTGCTCAAAATTATGGAAACAATTGAAACAAAAATAAAAGAAACAAGTAAATGAACACACCATCCACACAAATGAACACAATATGTGACCTAGGAAAGCTAATATGGGATAAAATCCAATTAGAATGTGAGGCGTATGCTCTTCTCTCTTTTTCTCAGTAATGAATGCAAGTACAAAGAAAGGGGCACTCAGTATAGAGTTTCCATGGACACTGTGGACTGAACTGTTGTTATAGAATCTTTTTCCTCCTATATTATGCTTCACCACTCCACTCATAAATGTTTTTCTCAAGTATGGAACAATAACAATACCAAAAGAATGGAGCCCATTCTCTTCCTACCATCCAAGTATTTAGCATAGTCTGATAGTTTTCTAGAGCTAGGGTTGGGGTTTTTTCATGCCTCAACCCTCAATTACTGTTAGGGTTTTGGACCCTATAGAATATTCTTGAAATTCCACCCATGACTATCCCCACATGTGTAAGAAATGGGGCCTATCATGTCATCCACTCAATACCGTGGTGGTAAATAAGGTGGTTAAACTTGCGAGAGGCATAATTTATGCATACAAATTCCAATTGAGGTGATTTTTTCATCATTTTGAAGACTTCAATGTGTAGAATAGCATAAAGGGGATATGAGCTAAGATTTCATTTTTTTGACCCCAAAAAATTTCCATTTGATGCCTCAACCTAGCTCTAGAATGTTCAGACCCCAAATCACTAAACTAGGACCTACCCTGAAATGGGCCCTACAAGTCAATTCCTCCAAATTTTAAACCTAAAAAGTACCAAGATAGATGACAATTTATATAGTGATCCATTACATATCATACCTCTCCATTTAAGGAGGCTTTTAGTCCCCAAAATATTTTACTGAATGAGGTGAGGAAATATTTCATCTACCTTCTCCCTAGAGTATCATTTAGCCTTGCCTATAAGTTGTTCTTTCCACCCTTTTCCAAATTTCATGTTTCACCTATCTAGTAGTTATGAACTTATTCTAAAAAATTACATCTTCTTCCAACTCTACCTGAGCACCTAGTGTTACATACTCTATGGTAGGTGGGACCTGCTCATCAATTTCCTAATCCATCATGCAAGGCTCATAGAGTTTTCAATTTTCTACATTCACTAGTAAGTAAATATGCATATATGTGGGTAGAATAAAATTGTAATAATTATCATCCATTGATCCATAAACTTTCATGGATATTCCATTGGACAATTTGTCACAACCGATCTAATAAAATACTGAAATATTTACTATGAAGGTTAATTTCCTTTAGATCTCAGATTCTTTAATTATTGTTTTCTTTTTATTAAAATGTATGAAATAGATGAAATGAAAATAATGGAGAACAAAAAAAAATACTCACATTCACCATCCATAAATAAATATAATATATAACCTAGGAAACCCAATGCGGGAGAAAAACCAGTTAGAAGGTGAAGTCACTCTACTCTCTTTTCTTCAAATGCAAATACATACAAAGAGGCACTCTCTATGGAGTTTCCTTTGACAGTGTGGCCTACATGGTTGCTACAAAATCTCTCCTCCTATTTTATGCTCACAAAATACCACTCTCAGTTTTATGCTCAGTTATGGAACACGATACAATGCAAAAGAATGGAACCCCCTCTCCTCCTAGCGACTTGTTATTTAACATAGCCTGATAGCCATTTAGGGGTAGGGTTTTGACTTCCTCAACCCTAAATTGTGATAAAGTTTTGGATATTCTATAATATTATTTAAATTACATGCATGGATATCCCCATATGCATGAGTAACAAGGGCTGACGTGGCATCCTCTCGTACCATGGTGGTCAACATGATAGATCAACTTGTGGGAGGCATAACTTTTTCATACAATCTTTTATTGACACAATGTTTGCATCATTGGAAAGGTATCAACATTTAGAATAGAGTCACAGGGTCCTAGATACCACTAGGATAGTTTTAACCCCAAAAATTCCATTTTATTCTTAAAAATGGTTCTGGAAGGTTTCAAACCTCAATTTTCCAAACTGAGATCTGTCGTTAAAATGACCCTGCAAGTTGATTCCCCCAATTGTTTCCACTTTGGAAGCATCGATATAAATGAAAAATAGTATAATGATTCAGTATGGATCATACCTCCCCATTTATGGAGGATTTTGGTCCCCAAAATATTTACTAAATGAGGTGAGGAAAATTTTCCTCTACCTTCTCCTTGGAGTACCACTTTGCTTTGCTTGGAAGTTGCCATTTCAACCCAATCTTCCAAAGATCATGTCGACCATGTCTTGTAGTGCTATACCTCTTCTACAAAATTGTGTCCTCTACCAGTTGTTAAGCCCTAGATAAAGCCCCATGTTATGTATAAAACTCCTTATTAAGCCCTAGATATTGAATTATTACATTTCTAGTAGGTCGGCTAGAACCCTTCATTGCACCATTTCATTATAATTGTACCCTTTCAACATTTGAAATTTCATAATTACAACATAAGGAAGGTCGTCCAAGAGGAAAAACTCCAAATTAAGGGTTTAAAGGTACGTAACTTACAATTGACATAACTTTTTATTGGAAGATTTGTTTCTAGTGATTCAAAATTTGGGATAAATATAGAATAGAGGATTATTACTATTATTATTCCATATGGGTCCCAAAAAGATGACAACACCAATTAAACCTCCATAAGTCTCATCTATGACTCAAGAAGAAAATGAGGACATATGTAATGGGTTTTCCAGGTAGGAGGAGCAACTTAATGAATTGGGTGACACGTCTAATAATTGGGTAAACACACAAAGAAAAATTCAAGAAATAGAAAGGAAGATAGATGAAAATAAAGAAGAAACACAAAATTACATTAAGGAAATGAAAAATTCCATTTCTTCCATCTGTCAAGATCTAGATGAGAGACTCCCTAAAGGAGATATCAAAATTCAAGGAACTCTTGAAAAGAAAGGTAGTATTCATGTTGAGCAAACTACCAATAATAAGTCATTTTCGACTAGTCGATCTAACTCTAATAGAGGAGTTAATTATGGTGGGGTCCTAAATTCAATTTTCTAGAGATTGAATTAAAGAAGTTTGATGGAACAAAGGTATTTACCTGGGTGAACCAAATGGAGCAATATTTTGAACTACATAAAATTATAGATGATAAGAAAATGATTCACATAGCAACTTTGAACTTTGAGATAAAACCATATCAATGGTATCAGTGGATAGTGAAAAGGCAACCCCCTCTTTATCATTATACTTGGGGTTTATTTACAAGAGACTTAGAAGAACAATATGGGAAAGTGTGGGAACATGAATACTTCGGTCAATTGACAAGAATCAAGCACTTAGGTTATATTGAAGATTATAATTCATAATTTCAGGTATTGGCCAAAAGAGTGGATGATATAAGTGATCAAAAATTGTTGGAATATTACATGGGTGGATTAAAAGAAGACATCAAACATGATATTTTCTTAATACATCCTACAAATATTATGAAATCCATGCAAAATTCTCGTCATATTCAAGCCAAAAATAAGGCTACTCACAAATCTACCATTGGAGCATACACAACAAGTAGAGATCATTTTGGGGGTCATAAGACAAGTGTACCTCAACCAACAAGGTTGGAACCTCAACAAATGGATGAAAGAAGAGAAAAAGGATTATGTTTCAATTGTGATAGAAAGTACATTAAGGGGCATAAATGCAGTGAGAATAAATTATTCTACATAGACTATGAAGAGGAAGAAGATAGTGTACCTAAACCAACAAGGTTGACACCTCAACAAATGGATGAAATAAGAGAAAAATGATTGTGTTTCAATAGTGATAGCAAGTACAGTAACATGCATAAATTCAATGAGAATAAATTATTCTACATGTACTGCGAAGAGGAAGAAGAGTATGAATTGGAACCGCCACAAGATCCATATCTAAAAGAGACTACTCCAACAATAACTTGTCATGCATTGGCTGGCATCAATATTCCACTAACCCTCACGATACAAGTATACAAAAGAAATAAAATGGTAACAATATCGATTGATTCCGGTAGTACCCATAATTTCATCAATTACAAATTAGAAAAATATCTCAATTGCTTTGTATATCCCACACGGTTTCAAGTAATGATTGTAGATGGAGGAACCATAAATTGTTCAGGAAAATTCCATAGTATTAAGCTCAACATGGGGGAGTATTTTCTGTATAGCCCCATGATTTCCATCCAAATGGGGGGTGTCGATGTTGTATTAGGAGTCGAATGGTTGCAATCATTGGAAACATTGGCCTTTAATTTTTAAGATATTTTCATGAAA
>JZKD02S2009030.1:30426-54763 GCA_000966675.3 Picea glauca | reverse complement strand
ATAAGTAATTTCACATAAATGAGAAGGTTGGCTTGTGATGAGACCCCCTTTCTCTTGTCCATGCAACTAAGAGCCACTACCCTGGCGTGGTAACCATCTTCTAGTAGTGTCATACTGCTAGGTACCCATGGACTTATTAGGTTGGATCATGATGAGACCCCCTATCCTATGAATAGGTCTTGTTTTTATTATTTTATGGGTCCCTCTTGTTTCTTGCTGAGAATCCTTTTACTGCTTTCTCGGGGATCCCTGGGCGAAGAATCTCGAGGTTTTGTTTTTAGGCTTTTATCTTTTTCCAAATTGCTTTTACCTTCTGGGCCTTTATCCCCTTCTTCCCACAAGGCAAGGTGCAACCCTTAAATTATTGGCCAACCCAATTCCTGGACAAATGTAATGGGATGGATGAGTGGGAAGTAAGATGGAAAGTGGTAAGTATGACAGGAGCGGACGATGAATTTTTAGAAATCCCCCTAGTGGAAACTCAAAACCTATGGGCACAAGCTTGCTAGGGAATCCTGTCATTCCCCCCAGACATTATCAAGTGGATAAGTATAATATCCAAGCACCCATTAGAAACAAAAGGAATTAAATGCACATTTTCAAAGGTTTTGAGGATCATAGTGACACATACCATGATACCCGGACTCATTACCTCATGGAGAAAGAACCATCTCTGATACAGGACCAAGACGAAGGTGATGGATGTTGTTGTTGTTGACAAAGTGGAGGCGTTGAAAGGAAGAAAATATGGGCCCTCCAGGGCCATGCTCAATTCGATCTGTCTCTCAGTACTCCATGTCTAGGACTTGTGGTCCTCGAGACATAATATCCTTAGTTATCCCTAAAAGTGGGGGATAACGATAATATTGGATGTGGGTGGCCCTAAAAGCATGTATGCCAACTTGTTTATGCTACCCTTATGATAGTTGATGACTAAATGAAATTTCTATAAAAGCCCCATCCAATTGTAATGTATGGTTTGTTGTAGATTACTCTGGGCCTGCAAATATTGTAGCGACTGGTGATCTATGTGGATGATGGTCTCCTTTCCCATCATATAGTGTTTCCACTTCTTGATAGCTTGATCCAGGGCATAGAGTTCCTTGTCATAGGTAGGGTGGTGGATAACTTCCCCATGAAATATTTTGGAATAATAACATATGGGCCTTCCTCCTTGAATTAAAACTACTCCCATGGCATACCCACTTGCATCTATCTCCACTTCAAAAGGATTTTTTCAAGTTTGGTAATGCAAGAAATGGTTCTTGAATGATCTTTATTTTAAGCTCATTGAAATCCTTCTGCTAATTCTTCCCCCACTGCAAACTCTTACCAATCATTTTTATGGCATGGAGTGGTGCAACTACTGCTAAAAATGAAGTTATGAAATTCCGCAAGTACTATGCTACCCCAACAAATCTCTTAAATTTAGTGGCATTTATAGGAACTACCCATTTCATGATGGCCTCCATCTTTATGGGATCTATCTTGAGCTCCCCACCATTGATCACATACCCCAAATACACAAAATACTAGTGAGAAAACTCACATTTATTGAGGTTATCCAATAGCTAGTGCTTCTTTAGAGTCTCTAACACCTACATGAGATGTGAGATGTTCTCCTCCCAGGTAGCACTATAAATTAGTATATCATCCAAATAGATTATAACAAATGAATCTAGATATGGTCGTAGTACATTATTCATTAGTCTCATAAATGTAGTCGATGCATTGCATAAACCAAATGGCATGACCAACCATTGATACAAACTTTTCCTTGTATTGAATGCAGTCTTATAGGTGTCTTCTTCCTTGATGTGTACCTAGTGGTATCCTGATTTGAGATCCAACTTGGTGAAATAGTTTACATGTTGTAACTGATCTAATAGATCATTGATTCTGGATAGAAGGGTGAGTTAGTGGGAAAATGGTGAGCTTCAAGAGCCTCTGAGCTAAATATTCCAAGTTACCTCGAGGGAGGTTGAAGAAAACTACAAAAAACCCATGCCTTTTTGTGTCTAAGGTAATTTTCAAGATCTCGGGTGTTTATCGGGAGTCAAAAGGGGCTTATCACACCCCTAAAGAGCTTAAGTGCAAATAGCCTAGCGGCTTATCACAAGAATGCATCCTAAAGAATAAAGCGCTAGAATTTCAGGAGTTTTTCAGACCCCAAAAGATCAACGACTTAGATCACATCGAGCACCTGACCTTTTAAATCAACGGTGGTCAGAGTCCCCTCATCAGAGTCACCCCTCACGAAATTACTCTAGATCACTCTGAAATGAAAACCTTGATCAACGGTCAAGATCTGATCTCATATTTCACAGCCTTTCGGTGAGATGTCACGTCATCCTTCCACCAGATCCCCATCAAACCCAACCAGAGGCTACCATGTGGACATGTGGAACCCACCACATGCATAGGTACAAAATTTAAATTTGGATGACACGTGTCATGGTCTCCTGCCACGTCAGTGCCACCGTGGGCCAACAGAAAATTTCCACGTGTCCAGGGTGATGTTAGGATGACGATTTTTTTCCTTAGTCCATTTTGGGTTCATGGTCAAGCTATATCGACAACTCTCATGCATCGTCGAACTTCCCCCGGTGGCTCCAGATCGATGGTTGAGATTTTCCTTTAGAGTTCTATTTCTGAAGTCCTATTTGAACCTGATCCTTTAGCACTCTAAATGGGGCACCTACGACGAACGGTCTAGATCCACTTTTGAACCTTTTTCCCAATCAATGGTCTAGATCTTCTTTCGAACCTTTTTCAAGCAGGGGTTGATCAACAGTCCAAATCTACTCCCATGTATCAAAGCCTCCCATATAGGTGTCATGTCAGCACGCCAACAAAGCATTGTTAGAGCCAATCAGAAGATGTCATGTGGACAGGCAGAACCCACCAAAGGTGCCCAAACACATATCCAATTCAGGTGACACGTATCAAGTATCTTATCCATGTCAGCATCATCATGAGAAAATAAAAATTTGCCACATGTCTAGACTAGCATCAACATGATATATTTTCCTTAGCTAAAAATTTTCCCATGGCCAAGATAAATCGATGACTCCCAGTATATCTTCAGCACCCCGATCAATGACCCAGATCTCATCTTATTACAGATTCGATAAACAGTCCATATCCAATCAGGTTGATCCGACAGTTGTTGTGTCTTACACTTTTGTAAACCCCAATAGTTCTGAAAATTGTGCCTCATATCGACTATTGAGATTACTTGTTGAAATGGATTCCACGTCTATCGAGTCGCGCAATCTATGCAGTTATAATTTTGATTTTGTTGCAGCAAGGGAAATGATTACAAGGACTCTTCAGGAATAGGGTGTGATCGATATCTTGGCATGTGAATTCCTAGTTGTTTCATGATCTCAGCATAACAGATTCCAGCAGGTAAAAGGAATTTTTACAATTTCACCAAAGGGAAAACCACTCAAGAATCAAGAAGCTGGAATAATATTCAAGAAGTTGGAAGTGGATATTCAAGAAGTTGGAAGTGGCTTCAAGAAGAAGTTTCAGACATGAGCGAGAAGGATAAAAGGAAAAGCAGGCGTTCATTGTCAAGGTCAAAACTTTGGGTAATTGAAGAGTTTCTTATAACCATTTTTTTTACCAGAAACCTTGAGCACAATTAGTTGGTAAATGCAGTAGGAAACAAAAGATTCATCCCCTGCATTTAAGTTTCAATCTGTAATTCCTCTTTATAGTATTTGTGTTCTTGTAAATCATTTCTTCCCATTTTTTCTTTCTTGTATCAAATCTGATTTATAAAATCTCAGACAACAGGCTATTCTTCATGTTCAATGCTAATGTATGATGTTTGGTAATGACACATAAGTGATTTCCTCTGAATGTATGAACAATTATTTTCATTTTATTTATGCATTTGAATGATATGTAGAGTGTACCTCCTTAAGTTTGAGTGTATGAATATGTTAATTGTTTGAAGCGTGTTTTACAGATCTATATACATGTGTTAGAGTTGTTGAATTATTAATTCCTCAACATGTTATTCCTTTTCCATAAGCTACAAGATTCATTCTCAGTATTTCCCTATATGTTTTTTTTTTCTTCCTCTAAACCATACTTTCATCCTCCTTTTAACCTTGATTGTCTGAAACAATCATGGATATATGCCTCTGATAGCTGAGAGCATATTTCATCTGAGATGAGATTGTTCAAGGTCCTATAATTTCAGAAGAGAGAGAGGGAAAAACTTCTCAAATATTGCACAATTATTTTACTGCAAATATGGCTTTAAGATTCATCCCAAATCTTATCCCCTGGGGTGCCTCGACATCAGTCCAAAAATAGCCTAGAACATCTTGAGGGATAACATAGGGTACCTATTTTTTAGTGTAATCTTGTTCAATGCTATGTAGTTGATACACATTCGTCAAGTCCCATACTTCTTTGGTAAAATTATGATAGGTGACCCACAAGGTGAGGTGCTTGGTATCATCACACCGTACTCCAACGGTTGTTGTAACTGCTTCTTCAATTCATTTTCTTCCAGAAGAAATTGTCTATAAAACCCAATATTCCACAATGGGGAGTCTTGAAATAATTTTATTTCATGCTCTGCTTCCCTCTTGGGCAGTAGCCCTTTAAGCTCCTGGAACACTCGTATGTATTCCTATAAAAAATCCTCCAACCGATGTTTCTTATCTTTAGTACACCCCTCCAAGGATGCCTTTAATTTTTTCAAATCATCATCAAACTGATTTTCTCTTGAGAAAAGTAAATAATATTTCTTATTGGAACTAATCAACTTCTTGGCTTGGTAGGCACTTACTAGTGATATATTTGAATTTCCTTTATGTGCATTGATTATGTAGGACTTCCCATCCTTTATTAGGCAGTATTGGTTGGCTCTCTACATGAATATTTCATCCTTCATATACATGTAAGGGCTTCCAAACACTACACCACACACGTCCAGGGGTACTATATACAATACCACACGCATCTAGCGGTACTACATCCAACACCTATAGAAAATTTAATCTTACACTATTTCATTACCTTGATCTATGCATCCTTTTTCACCCAACCAAATGGATAGGGGCTATGAATATTGTGAACCTCCAATCCAATATTGTTTACCAAATCCGTTGCTATGAGATTAGCTTGTGAACCAAAGTTGAACAAAGCATCTATCTTGGTCTTCTTGACCTGAATCTTGATGTGGAAGAGCTTGGTCATCTCCTTCTCTTCCTAGTGAAGAAATCTACCTAGATTCACCTACTTATGCACTGATGTGAAAACAATATTCTCATCCACATCGAAGCTTCTTTCAACTTTGTTGTTCGAATTTGTGACTAGAAGATTATTTTTCTTTGCTTCCTTCTTGCGGTTCTTTGAGTTCAACTATGGATATAGTTTCCAACACTTTTCCTCAGTGTGACCATGATTATTTAAATGGTTGCAATAGTTGTTGGGATCCTTTCTCTAATGTGAAGTGGTTTTCATATTCTTATCCTTTCCATCTTTCCACTTCTTCTTCCCCTCCTTGGAAGCTTCCCGGTGCTCTTTCTTCTTGGAACCACTTGGCTACCCTTTCTTGTGCCCTATGTTTTCCAAATATTTTTCTTGTACACATGCCTAGTGCATTGTCCTTGGCTTGAAAATCATCACCTGATTTCATAGATGGATATGTATACCCCCCCAAATACTTGAGGAGTACATATGGGTTCTTGGGAGAGATACCTAGCATGGTGGACATCTTTCTGAACTTAGTGGTGTACTCATGTACACTCTTCCCTTGCTTATGCCTGAAGTAGTGCCACTAGATCCATTGGTCCTCTACATACCCAAAAGGGTACAATTGGGACTTGATGAGGGAGATAAAATTCTCCCACTCAGTTACTGGTGGATCAACCTCCAACCTAAGTGTCTATGTGTGACTTTCCCACCATGTTAAAGCATGACCCTCTAACTTCAATATGGAAAATGATATATTATGTTCTTTGTCTATATGGTGAACGTTGAAATAAAATTCTAGTTGTTGCAATCAATGATTCAGTTTTAATGCATCGATATCACCTTTGTATGGATTTATGTCCACTTTTTTCTTCCATCTCAAATAAATACTGTGGAGGGTTTATGGTACTAGAACTTGGTTGATCTTTCTCAGGTTCTTTCCGTGACTCATTTTCTAGGTCTTCTTTATCACTCGGTTTCCCATCTAATCCAATCTATGAGTTTGAGCCTACAACATTTCCGAATGGTCCAATATTTCTTGCTATAGCTTCCATGCAGACGGATATATTTTGAGATATTTCAATTAATTTCTCTTTCAACCTAAAAAATATCTCCTATGTTGGATCTTGAAGGTTGTTATGAACAAACTCGTCGGCCATGGCTAGGATTCTGTGAATTTTTTCTTAAACTGATTCCTAAATCCTTGCAACATTCCACAAATACCCCAATAAAACCTTCTTTGATACCAATATGATCCATAAACTATCATGGATATTCCATTGGATAGTTTGTCATAACATATCTAATAAAATACTAAAATATTTACTATGAAGCTTAATTTCCTTTATATCTTAGATTCTTTAATTACTATTTTTTTTCTTAAAATGTATGAAATAGCATAAATACTCACACATCATCCAAAAATAAACAAAATATATAACCTAGGAAACCCAATACGGGAGAAAACCAAGCTAGAAGGTGAGGTCTCTCTACTCTCTTTTCTTCAAATGCAAGTACAAAGAAAGAGGCACTCTCTATGGGTTTTCCTTTAATATTGTGGAATGTATGGCTCCTATATAATCTCTCCTCTTCTTTTATTTTCACAAAATACCACTCTTAGTTATTATGTTTATCTATGGAACATGATACAATGAAAAAGAATGGAACCCCCTCTCCTCCTAGTGGATCTTTATTTAACATAGCCTAATAACCATCTAGGGGTAGGGTTTTGAATTCATCAACCCTAAATTGTGATAAGGTTTTGGAAATTATATAATCTTCTTGAAATTCAATGTGTGGCTAGCCCCATATGCATGGGTAATTGGGGCTGACGTGCCATCCTCTCGTACCATGGTGATCAACATGATAGGTCAACTTGCGAGAGGCATAACTTTTGCATACGAGCTCTGATTGACATGAATTTTTCATCGTTGGAAATCTCTCAATGTGTATAATAGATTGATGAGATCAAACCTACTTTTGGGAAATTTTTGACCCCCCAAAATGCCATTTTATGCCTCAAAATGTCTCTAGAAGGTTTCAAACTCCAATTTTTCAAACTAGGACCTACTGTTAAAATGACCCTACAAGTTGATTCCCCCAATTTTTTCCACTATGAAAGCATCAAGATATATGAAAAATAATATAATGATCCAATATGGATCACCCACATTCTCCAATAATTCAAAAGTACCATACCATAGATCCTTGGTCTTCTTACCAGGACCCTAGAGCCTTTCTTTGTTCATATGCAACCAAACTCTATCTCCTACCTTGAATGTTTTATCCATTCTATTCCAATCACAATTGGGCCTTGTTATTTTCATGTGACTTCTTCAATGTCCATTGTACTTTCAAATGGATCTATCTAATATTTTCAACAAATTTTTATGCTTTCAGTGCATCTCTTGTGATGTCTTTCATTTCTTCTCCTTGCTATCCATATACCACATCCAAGGGAGAAGGTGTAAAATACCCAAAGAAAGCTTCAAAAGGGGACTTACCAATAGAAGTGTAGACTACTATGTTATCAGAGTGTTGAATATAAATCAAATTTCCACCCCAAGTCTTTATATGCTTCTGATTTTAACCCCTCAAAAGTTGAACCAATGTCCTATTGACTACTTATATTTTCCCATATGTCTATGGATGGAAAATTGTAGATTTATTCAACTTGGTGTCCATCATCTTACAAAGTGTAGTTCAAAAGGAACTAAGAAATTTGGTATCTATATCTAATATTATGCTCCTTGGCATCCCAAAGTGCACCCAAACCTTTTCAAAGATCATGTTTGTTACTTCTTTTCCTTTAATGGTCTTTTTACAAGGCATAAGAATGCACATCTTATTGAACCTATCAACTACCACAAATAGATATGTGTGTCCCTTCCTAGTTGTTGGAAAACCACCAACAATATGCATGGAGATTTTATCTCAAGGTCTAGTGGGTACAAGTAAGGGATGTTATAAACCTTTCTTTCTGTTATTAGGCTTGTTGGTGCAACAAAGTATGCATCCTCTAATAAATTGAGTGATATGACCCCAAGGGAGGAATATATGGGGTTAAATGTATATGATATGACCCCCGAGGGGAATACATGGGGTTAAATGTATATGTAATGGGTTAAATGTTTATGTAATAATGGTAATCCTAATAAAGGGACCACATGTGCAATGCGTGAATAGGTATAAATAAATATCATATAATCATTATTGAGGAACATGTGATTTGGATGTATGAATGTGTTGGAGTATTTGGAGGATTTTATCCTATTATTTAAGGAGCTATTGTGTAACTCATCTCTCTTATCTATCATGGAGTTGTGATCCACACTCACATTTGGTGTACTTGGTGTGTACTTTGGTTCATTATGCTATCTTCAACAGATGGAATAATCAATAATATTTGTGGAATATGGCATTGTAAAACCATTATTCAATGGGATATTATCAAATACCAACAACTGCAACAAATTGGAGAAGTCACAACAACAACACATGGAATCAAAGGAAATAGAATTATGCAACAACCAATTATCAAGGATTAATACCAAAAAGAATTGTTTGGATGGATTGATCATCATCGGTGGCGACAATAAAGCAAGAATATAAGGATATCATACTACTTGGTTTCATGACATGTAACGCTCTTAATTGCAAAGCTCCGAGGACAGATAGTTTTGGAGGGTACTATGATATGAACCCAAAGGGGGCATATATGGGGTTAAATGTATATTATGACACCAATGGAATATATGGGGTTAAATGTATGTGTAATGGAGTAAATGTATATGTAATAGTGGTTAGCCAAATAAAGGGGCCACATGTGCAATGTGTGAATAGGTATATATAGAGAGATCATGTAGTCATTATTAAGGAACGTGTGATTTGTATGTGTGAATGTATTGGGTTATTTGTAGGAGGTTATCATATTCTTCAAGGATTTATTGTGTAAATCATCTCTATTATCTATATTGGATTTGTGCTACACACTCACATTTGGTGTGCATGGTGTGTACTTTGGCTTATTATGCTATCTCCAATATTTGGTGCATAACACCGAGCTACATCTTCTTTCATTACAATCCAATACACAAACCTTTATAAGTTGTAAATTGTCTTCCCAACACCAAAATGTCCTATGACATTGGGGGTGTTATCCTTTCTAAAAAGCTACAATATTTCACCTTTAGCAACATAGAGCTTGTGGAGAAATCCATTTTGGAGATGATAGTCAACCTTACCATCACCTTATTATACACAAATTTGGCCATGTAGTTGTTGAAACACCTCTTTAAAGTCCTCACCTTTTGTGTATGTCTATTTGTTTGCATAGTGGGTAAACGGCTCCATGTGCATAAGAGTCCCCAAAGTTGTAATCTTGGGTGTGGGTGGCCTTGAAAGCATGTCTGCCAACTTATTAGCGTTTCCCTTCTTATATTTGATGACGAGATAAAAATATTGCAAAAACCCCATCCACTTGTAGTGTCTATTTCATTGAAGCTTACTCTAGGCCTACAAGTACTACAATGGTTGGAGATTAGTGTGGATAACAGTTTCCTTTCCTATCAGATAGTGATTCCACTTCTTAGCATCTTGAACCAAGGCATAGAGTTCCTTATCGTACATAGGAAAATTCATGACTCCACCATGAAACATTTCAAAATAATAAAATACCAACTTACCTCTTTGCATCAATATTTCTCCCATATCATATCCACTTGCATCCATCTCCACCTCAAAACGCTTCTACAATTTATGCGATGCAAGAATTGGTGCTTGATTGATATTTTGTTTCAACTCGTCAAAATATTTCTATTAATTATTTCCTTGGCATTAGAATCTCTTACCATTGATTGTTATGGCATGAAGTGGCACAACTATAAGTGAAAAGGATGTTATAAACGTTTTCAGGTGCTACACTACCCCAAACAAGATCCCAACTTCAATGATATTAGTAGGAATTGGTCACTTGAGGATGACCTCCATCTTCACAAGATCTATCTTGAGTTCCCATAATCCAATCACATACCCCAAATAAACAAATGATTGCTAAGAAACTCACATTTCTTAAGGTTATCTAGAAGTTGGTGCTTTTTCAAAGTCTCTTACATCTACATGAGATGTGAGATATGATCTTCCTAGGTATATCTATAAACCAATATAGCATCTAAGTACACTATCAAAAATGAATCTAGAAAGGAATGCAATACATGATTCATAAAACACATAAATGTAGTTGGTGCATTACATAAACCAAAAGGCATTACCATCCATTCATATAGACATTTCCTTGCCTTGAAGGAGGTCTTCTAGGTGTCTTCTTCTTTAACTCCTACTTGGTTGTATCATGATTTTATATGAAACTTGGTGAAGTACTTGGCATGCTGAAACCAATCCAACAAATCATCAATCCTAGGAAACTGGTACCGATTATTGAGGTGATATTGTTCAAATATCTATAGTCAATACACATTCACCAAGTCCCATCCTTATTGGGTACTATGATGATAGGTGGCCCACAAGTTTTGGTGCATGGTCAAATTACTCCCTACTCCATTAGTTGTTATAAATATTTCTTCACTTCATCTCCTTCTAGGACAGACTATCTATACAACCCAATATTTGGTAATGTGGAATCAAATTTTTTTTATGTCATGTGCTCCAATTCCTTCTTAGGTGGTAACCTTTAGGTTATCGAAACACTTCTCTATATTCATATGACAACTCCTACAACTAATGTTTATTCTCTTGTGTGCATCCCTCCAACAATGCCTTTAATTTTACTGATTCATCACTTGGTTGATTCTCTCTTAAAGAAATCAATACAAACTTCCTACTAGAACTGATCAATTTCTTGTCTTGGTTAGAACTTAATAGAGATATTGTGTATTTACCTTTGTGTGCATTGATGATGAAAGAATTCCCATCCTTGATCATGTGGTACTAGTTTTCTCTCCTTGTGAAGATTGCATCCTTCATATACATGTAGGGGATTCCAAACACTAAACCACACACATCGAGTGGCACTACATATACCTCCACTTCATCAATATAGTCTGCACTTATAGAAAATTTGATCTTACACTATTTAGTAACCTTGAGCTATGCATATTTATTTACCCATCCTAATGGATATGGGTTAGGGTGATTATGAACTTCCAGTCCCAACTCACTGACCAAATCTTATGCTATGAGGTTGTCCTATGAACCATAATAAAATAATTCATCCACCTTTGTGTTCTTATCCTGGATCTCAATATGGAAGTGTTTATTCATCTCCTTATCTTCCTTGTGATGAAGGCTACTCAAGTCCACCTCCTTTTTCATTGTAGTGCAGAAAATATTTTCATCTATATTTGAGTTTCTCTCTACATGGTTTCTTGAATCAATGTATGTTAGGTTCTTCTTCTTCACATCCTTATTATGGTTCTATGGATTCATCTCTAAATGTAGCTTCAAACACTTATCTTCGATGTGACCATCTACATTATAATGGTTCAAGTGGTTGTTTGGATCCTTTCACTAATATGTAGTGGTTTTTTCCTCTTTTCCTTTCTTTTTCACTTCTTATTCACCAACTTGGAAGCATCTTGGTGGCCTTCCTATTTGGAACCACTTGGTTTTCCTTTATTATTGTTTATATTCTCTAGGTATTTTTCTTACACACATGCCTCATCAAATTTCCTAGGTTTAAATATCATCACTACTTCCATAAATGATTGTGTAGACTACCCAAATACTTGAAGAGTACATCTAGGTTCTTGGGAGATATAACCAACACAATTTCCATTTCTATGAAATCATTGGTGTAATCTTGCACACTTTTCCCTTGCCTCTACTTGAAGTGATGTCAATGGATCCACTAGTCATCTACATACTCAATAGGGTAGAATTGGGGCTTGACGAGGATTTTAAACATCTCCTATTTAGTTACTAGCGGACCACCCTCCAACCTAAGTGTCCTTTTGTCGATTTCCCACCAAGTTAGGGCAGGGCCCTCTAATTGTAATCGAGAAAATGAAATTGTTTTCTCTTATACCATGATATGGACACTGAAATAAACTTCTAACTATTGCAACCAATTATTCAAATTAATTACATCAATCTCACCTCGATAGGCTTTGATTTTCCCATTCACTTCCATTTTAAATAGATATTTTGAAGAAGTTATGACAATGGAACTCGATTTTTCTTTCTTTGTCTCTTTTTTCGGATCCTTTTTTGGGTCTTCATTATCTCTCGATTTTTCATCTAATGTGATGTCTAAGTTGGTGCCACCAACCTCCCCAACAAGTCTAAACTTGTTTTCTAGAGCCACCATAAGGAGGGACATGTTGTGAGAGATATCAAGGACTTGTTCTTCCAGCTTCGAAAATCTCTCCTCTACCTCATCCAAAGGGATGTTACAACTGGACTCATCTTCCATGGCTAGGGTTCTGATAATTCCTTCTTAAGACAATTCTTGGATCTTGAAACTTCCTATAAAAACCCAAAGAAAATTACTTTGATACCAATATGATTTATAATATGTCATGGATATTCCACTGGAACAGTTTATCACAACAAATCTTCCAATATTCCAAAATATTTTACTATGAAATTTATTAGCTTAGGACTCAGACTTAATAGTAATAGCATAGTGCTCAAAATTATGGAAATAATTGAAACCAAAATGAAAGAAACAAGCAAATGAACACACCATCCACATATATAAACATAATATGTGACTTGGGAAACTCAATATGGGATAAAAAACAACTAGAAGATGAGCCTTGTGCTCTCCTCTCTTTTTCTCAGTTATGAAATGCAAGTACAAAGAGAAAGTACAAAGAAATGGGAACTTACTATAGAGTTGTCATGGACATTGTGTCCTTAATGGCTACTAAAAAATATTATACCTCCTATTTTATTCCTCAATATCCCACTCCTAAATTCTCTACTCAATTATGTAAGAATAACAATACAAAAATAATGGAACCCCTTCTCTTCCTAGCAACCTAGTATTTAACATAGCCTAATAGCCATCTAGGGTTAGGGTTAGGGTTTTTATATGTCTCAACCCTTAACTAGTGTTAGGGTTTTGTAGCCTACGGAATATTCTTAAAAATACACATGTGATTATCCCCACATGTGTGAGTAATGGAATTTGATGTGGCATCTACTCAATGCCATGGTAGTCAACATGGTATATCAACTTGTGAGAGGCATAACTTCCGCATACAAATTCTGATTGAAGTGATTCTTGCATTGTTGGAAAGATTCCAAATTGTAAAATTTTTTTAAGGGGTTGGGAGATAATATCATAAAGTATTGACCCAAATATGTGTTGTTTAATTCCTTAAACCAGCTGACAAGGTTCCAGAACCCAAATCACCAAACTAGGGCTTGCCCCTACAATGGGCCCTGCAAGCCAATTCCTCCAATTTTTCCACCCAAAAAGTACCAATATAGATGAAAAGTTATATAATGATCAATTTTGTTTGAAAATGAAGATTGTTGTAAATCCTTGTAGGCCTTGAAAGAATCAAAGTTCTCTGGAAATAGTGTTGTGGCTAGATATTTCAATTGGTTCTTTCAAATAATGAAAAGAGAGGAGAAAGCATAGTTACAGAACCTCTCCTAGAAACTATGGAGGATTTCATTATTGATTTTGATTTGATGGATATCAAACCCCTCAAAGGTAAATATACATGACCCAATATAAGGACTTGGGCCTAGTCATATTGCAAAAAGATTAGATAGATTTCTCACCCATAATGATCTTCTGAATAATCAAATAATCACCTCAAAGATCATACCTTTTAGTGTTTCACATCATAATCTCATTTATCTTCTCTTTATATAATATAATGATATATTCCATATTTCCTTCCAATTCTCTCCTTTGTGTATTAAACACCCAAGGGCCATGGAAATAATAGAATAAGTTTGGAATAGATCAATTGAAGGATCCCCCTCCTATTTTTAATTTTTTCTCTAAAAGAATGGGATAATTCTCATTCATATCCCCATCTCAAGAGAATTTAGATCTACAAGAAAAATTGGGCTCCTTACAAATCAAAATGGAATATGGTGATGCCACAAAGAAAAACCTTCTGGAAGAGAGAGATTCAAATTTCTCAAATCTAGTCGAAAGGAAGAGGAAATCTGGTCACTAAATTCAAGAAGTCTTTGGATTCAATTTGGTGACAAAATTACTTATTTTTTCATAAGAAATCTAAATAAATACAACAACAAAATATAGTCAAAGAAATCAAACTATAATATGGTTATAGTTTTTCTGGTTTTCCAATTATTAAAGATGAAGCATGCTCCCATTTTGAGGCTTTATACACAGAGGAGGAGGCAGCTAACCTAGTCTCTCTCTCAAAAATGTTGGACATCATTCCCTTATTGGTATCCTCAAAGGAAAAGATGGATCTAATCAAACCAATTGGAGAGAAATATATCAACAAATATTTTTGGGAGTCATAACCAGATATAAACCAGGGGTTGAATGGCTTCTCTATCTATTTTTACCATGCATGTTGGAATATTATTTAATTTGATATGAAGAACATGTTCAACCACCCAAAAAAAAATAATAAGCATTAGGGGATTACCAACTCCTCCTTTCTTTCCCTTATTCATAAATAAGCCAATCCTTCCTCCATTTCCAAGTTTTGTCCTATTTATTTGTGTAACTCCTCTTATAAAGATTTGACAAAAATATTGACAAATAGGCCAAAAAAGGTGATTCCCAAAAATTCTAACAATCAAGGTGGTTTCATGCAAAAAGGACAAATCATCAACAATATTATTTTGGTGCAGGAGGCCATCCACTCAAGCAAGGAAAATAAAGGAAAGGGAGTGATAATCAAAATGAATATCGAAAATGTGTTTGACAAGGTAAGACATTCTTTCCTCCTTTATGTTCTCTAGAGGTTTGGTTTTGATGATTCCTTTATTCTTTGGGTTCAATCTTGCATCGAATTGCCTTGGATCGCTCCTCTCATAAATGGGAGGCCTACAAATGTTTTCAACATTAATAGAGGATTAATGCAAGGGTGTCATCTTTCCCCCCTTCTCTACATAATAATGGTATAATCTCTAAGGATACAAGGAATCGGTTTTGCGAGAGGGGTTAAGGAAATCAATCACTCACAATTTGATGACAACACTTTGCTCATGGGAGGAGCATCTACTATCATTGTTGAGTGTTTCAAATCTATTTTGTATTAGTTCCTTAATTTTTCTTGGGGAAAATTTAATAGTGGGAAAAGTCATATATATGGATTTGGCATTAGTGCTTATCAACCAGAAATAATTTCTACTATCCTAGAATTCCCATGTCTATCTTCTTAGAATTTTTTCAGATACTTAGGTATGCCCATTTCCATAGGAATCCACCTTCATCTATTTGGAAATGTTATGGTCTTACCGTAACCCCATTTTTTTCCGAGGAACTGTGTCGATGGAAAACCCTTCGAATATTTCCCCATGTTCCATGGATGGTAAGTGGGGTAAATTGTCGGCCCTAATTACGGGGCCTTTCCCCAAGGAAATCAACAAATTTGAACCCATGACTAAAAACAAGCATGATAAACTCATGTCTGGATCTAGACCAATTGAGCTAACCCACAAGGATTCTACCCTAAACCCCTTACTTAGATACTTTATTAATTTATGAGGCCACTTTCCTTGAATAAGGCCCATTAAATAGTTAACTAGTAGTCACTCATTGTAAAAAGGGTCCTCTTTATTACCACTACAAGGAGAAAACCTTCTACCGAAGGATTTTAGTGGTACAAAATTTGGTAAAATTTAAAAAAAAAAACTCTGCTACAACGTCCTCTATTGGTTACGGAGATTTTAGCGGATGTTTCATATATCTAAAAAAAATTGGGCAGGCAGAGGTTTTTTTTTCGATGTTGTTCTTTTCAAAACGTACTGGTGGTGCAGTATTGAAAAACATGCAACAACGTATTATTATAATAAAAAACATTGGTACATTAATATAATAGAAATTCCTTGGATATTAATATAATAAAAAAACACCTTGGTGTGTTTATAACTATTGCGCACCGCTTCTTCCTTTTTCGTCGTATGCAAAGCACCAATGCTCTTATCATTTCTACACATCGGTTCCTCCTTTTTTTCGTATGAAGCATCAGTGTGTTTTAGGATTTTTCTACCTCCGTGTGTTTAGTTTATAGTTATCACCAATGCGATCAAGTTGTTATGAGACCTGAGGTGTTTAATATAGCATGTGCCCCAGTGCTTATGTAATTAGTACATACCGGTATATATTTTACCATGTGCATCGAAGGATAGTGAAGTTTCAAATATTTTTAGTATGCGTCGATGCATATATTATAGTAAAGGAACTAGTGCATAAATAATATTTAGAATCCCAGTGTGTATAATAAACTTAACACACTGGTACGTTAATTATTTTTATTTCCCTGGTGTATATTTCAAACATGAGCACCATACAATTTTGAAATGATAAATATTATTGTATGTTATATCATTTACGAAACAATGTGTTTTATCAATAGTACATATCCGTGTGTTATTATAATTAATGTGCATTGGTGTGTATGACTCCTCAAAATGCACCAATGTCTATATTATGGCATGCACCGTCTAGTGAGTTCAAAATAATACAATGCACTGATATGTATGTATTTTAATTCATTGTTTTTTACAAATTTTCAATTAATCATTTCGAAATGAAATATTTTTTTATAATAATATTGTTTTCTAGTTTTTTATTGTATTTAGATATAATGATTACATTAATGCGTTATCAAACCAATTAAACCTATATTATTTTTGGCAATGTAAATCATCCACATATTAATTATTCAGGAACGCAACATTTTACAACATTCAACGATGCAATGAAATAAAAACCCCATTTTATTATATATGAATAAGAGACCCATTGTCATACAAAAATGGACAATGTAAAGGTCCAGTACAATAATCAAATTGCAATTAATTTGTAATTGTTACACTTATTGGTAACATGTCCTCATGCAATTGGGGAAATATGTTGAGTACATTAAACAGAATCCCTAATTTTCAAAGACAAATATTCCAAAACATACAACTTGCAGTGACATTCAATTATATTAATTGTCATTCTTCAGTTGAACTATTGGCATTGCTCAAGTTGCGTGCATGCCTCATTTCTTCATCATTTGTAAATGATATTGTACTTTGGTTTTTTAATGTAATGTTTTCTTGATCGACTTGTTTTTTATGTTGCGCCCCTTCGTCTTCCATCTACAAGCATAGAAATAAATTGTAATATATATATATATATATATATATATATACATGATTGCGTAAATAAAAAAACATACCTTAGCACCAAGTATTTAATAAACAATACACATTCTTTCGAAGCCATGCTTCGTTAATTCTCTCAAAATCTCCAATGTTGGCTACATTTCATACTTTTTTTCCTGCATGTTTAATACAACATGACAAAGTACAGTCAATATAATCAATATAAAGTTTTCTTGTTTTTTCATTAATTATAAAATGAGGGAAGTTAAACAATATAGCTACTTACAAATTGTTCGATTAAAATTTCATTCACAATCCATACTTAACCCAATGTTTATAAATTCATGGGTTGGGTCCTCTTTGTATGTTAGCACCTAATACAAGACATCCATTGACAAGTGTAAATCAATTATTTAAATATAAATATCACATCAAACATGAAATCTTAAGAAAGGTCGAAAACGTAAATACTCACAAATTTTGTGATTTTCCGTTTTATTCCTTGTCATCCTAACGCATGTGTTGAATGGATTCTATTTGTTTTTCTTTTCCACAACAAAACAATTAAAATTTAGTATTTTGTGTGATACTTAAATTTGATGTACATAAAAGAATAAATAAATGATTACATACCTCTAATGCACAATGAAGTTGGGATGGCTCCTCTTACAACGCAATTATGTTCATTTATTTTAACATCTTCTTCTACACTTTTTTGGACATCCCTTCAGACATGTCTTGGTTTTCCCCTCGTTTGTCCCTTGGAATTTTCAAAATCTCCATGAAAGAAACACACACACACACACACACACACACACACACACACATATATATATATATTAAAATCACTCTATTTTTTTTTAAATAATATCCATGTGCATATAGTAACATCATTTGCATTGCGGATCAACAATAATTATACGCATCGGTACAATATAACGGTGTCATTGTGAAATTGAAAAATAATATTTTCTTCATTTTAAACTCAACGATGTGCTTTGTAAACAATGTGCCTCGGTGCGTATTTAGATAAAATGTGCATTGTCGATTGCGAAAAGGATTTTTTAATAATATTTCAAATTGAAATAAATAAGTGTTGTTTATAAACAAATATACACTGGTGCGCTTACTATGTACAGAGTGCACTAGTCACTGTAAAGGTATTTAAAAAAAAATGACAGCAACAGGACGGTTTGGGATCCAATGAAATGAGTGGTTTCATTGCAATGGATAGGAAATTCCCATATGTAAATAAACAAACCCTATAAAGAAATTGTGATTAAAAAAGTTCTTCTTGTGAAATATAGAAGGAGAAAGAAAAAAATGAGTGTGGAAATTAAGGCTTCCAATACTAAAGGTAACTATGAAACCCTTTTTTTGGGGGGGGGGAATTCGCTAAAAAATGTTTGAATCAAATAGGAGAATGCTTAAAATGATTAATAGAATGAAGTCATATACCTGGAATTTCTCTTCTACAGATTTCTATGTGATCTACAATAATCCCCCTCAAATTTGTCTCTTCAAATAAAATCCACCCACTCTAAAAATTTTGTTGGTAAATATTTGTTGCACAAATTTCCTTTCTAAATTTTGGAAAACAAATAAAAGAATGAAAAGTTTTTTTTCCTTTATAAACACAAAAATTCAAATTCTTCCTCATCTTTTTATTGTATATTTCAGTGCATTGATAATAAACGTGCACATTGTTTTTTTCGAAAGTTGCATTTTCGTTGTGTAATACCATCAATAGTGCATCATTGCGGTGTGTATGTATAACACACCGATTTATTTTTATAATAAATTTCAAATTATTGATAATAAGCATGCATTACTTTTATAACTTGCTTCATTCAATGCGTTATATTGTTCAAAACGCATTGGTGCAAAGTGTAAATAATAACATATCGAGGTAGTGTCTAAGTAATAACGCACCATAAGATAGTTAAATTTTCATAATGAAAATGCAAATATCTATATTTAAAGTTTGCAGAGGTTTTTCTTTGCGGAGGAAATAATAGAGGTCAGTCTTCAGTGTTTTTCTCAATTACACACACTGATGTGTTTGGTTTATCCATATGCATTGGTGTTTCTTTATATGATGAAGCACACCGATGGGGGAGAGAGAGACAGGGAATGGGATACAATGAGTGATATAGGTAGGGGCATACAAAGTGAGGGGTAGTTGCAGGAGAGAGAGAGAGAGAGAGAGGTGATAAGGAGAGAAGGGGAGGGAGGGAGAGAGCCAACAAGAGCAAGAGAGAAGTCAAGAGTGATATGGAGAGAGAGAAAGAGAGGGAGGTATAGAAAGGTAAAGCGAGAGAGAGCAAGGGGATGAGCATAAAATTCACATTTTTTATGCTCGAGGAGGATATTTTCAGGGATCGAGTAACTATTTCATATTTGTAAAGCCAGATTGAGATTTCTTGTATAGTTGGGTAGAAAAAAATAATGATATTGTAGAAAAAAGAAATGATTTTTTAAGTGTGTTGTCAAGTTATAAAAGTTATTCGAAGTTATTTTTAAAGTTAGAATGTTCGATGCTACCCAAGATGATGATTTTGGCTCAAATGTAGGAAAAAAAGAATTATAATACCAAATGGCCAATTCTTCATATTTCAGCTCATTATGTATCTTTGGAACTCCTTCAAGTTCTCTCATGTAGATTGTAGTATGTCTAGATTTTATTGATAATTCAATTATATCATTGAATTTATGTTATGTATGCAAGTGTAGTTTAATTATTGTTCATTGATTTTTACAGGATCAAGTTCATATGCTCAATATATTCTCGTGGTCCCAAAATTTTGCAAGTTGTTACCAAGAGAAAGATATTGCAAGCAGATGTTTGGTTAAAATGGACAACTTCTTTACCCTACCAATCCTAACATGCCATCTTCCAACAACCAGCCTGGGTCAACAATATTACACCATGAATTGGATCTCTTTTATGTAGACAAACCTGTAGGGCAGAAATCAATGATTGAGTAATTGTATTTTTGGATTTTCAATGGAACTAATGTAAATGAGTTGATTAATTTTACATTTTTTTTATAAAGAGGTTGGTGTCATGTTTATTATTGGGAAAAAAATGTTCATGTTTGTAATAAGTGTTTGGTATAATGTTTGAACATATTCAAATCATTGTGTTACTAATATCATCAATGTAATGTTCAATATTTTTACAATCAGGATTTTATAATGAGAAGTGACATGTCCACCATATATCATTACATGCCACTATGATGTCAAGTAACGAGATTGATACTAAAAAAAAACATCTCGAAGAGGAAGCATACCGAGAATGGTTGAAACAACCACCTATTCGATTCCCAATATGTTATGAGTCATTAATTCAAAACCTTAACAACAACACTAGTTATTCACATGTAGGGATGAAGGAAATGATTTATTGCAAGATGTTGGTATGGGTGATTTATTGCAAGATACCCAGGCCATGGAGGGAATGTTGTTAGATGAATTCCATAAAAATGAACTAGGGGGTGACATTGATGTCATAGATACCTTCTAGGAAAGCTTGAAATCTGCTTCCACCACCCATCTATTTGGTCTAGTATAGGGATCTGCAAGGTCTACCCATCTAGGGACAAAAACGTTATTGTACAACTTGAAAGCAATGTATGGTATGTCAGACATGTGTTTCTCGACACTTTTGAGGTAACTAACCATTAAGCCCCATAAATTTATAAGAAATCTTGTCACACAATGAAGGAAGAAAAGGGTTGATTTTATTCATGCTTAATGACAATGTACATTTATATTGCCCACTAATTGCAAGTTACTCAAAGATAAGGTACTTTTGAGTGACAATGTACCACACATGTATAAATGATTGTATTCTATACAAAAATGAATATGCGGACAAAGATACATGTCCAAAATGTGGGCATGACAGGTACCATAAATAAAAAAACAAGGGTAAGGCACATGGTACTCCTCATAAGATATTGAGGCACATGCATATAATTCCAAGGATTCAAAGGATCTTTCATTGCAAACAATTAGCCATGTTGCACGTGTGGCATGCCTCACATAGAAGTGAGCCAGAAGTTATGTGAATCCCAACAAATTGAATATCCATGAAGCATATAGAGGATACATGGCCCAATAAATTAAATGATGAAGTATGGAGCCTCCAATTGAGCATATATATGGATGGATTTAACTCATATTCTCTCTAAAACACCAAATATTTTATTTTTCCAATGGCAGTGATCAATAAAAACATCTCTCCATGGTTGTTTGTGAAGAATGGACATCTTATGATGGCTCTTATAGTCTGGGGCAGAAGACAAGTAAAGAGAATGGATTCTTACCTCCAACCACAAATCGATGAATTTAAGCAATTATGGGAAGGGATACATGTATATGATGTATCAATACCCATCCCAATGGAGATTGTTTTTACATTGTATGGCATATGTGTGTACACCATGCACAATTATATAGGAATAGGATTTTGCTCTAGTAAGCATGTTCATTTATTTGTTTATATCTGTAATTTTATTTTTCATACTTCATTTGGTGCAACTATATTCTTGACACTAACAAGTTATATATACGATAACATTGCAAGTATTGTAACAAAAGGATATCATGAATGTAAATTTTATGGACCTTCTCTAAAGGCTAGGTGGTCCAACCACCTTTGAAATCCAGCATACGATTGTTCGAGGGTATTCCTCCAAGAAGACCACCCTTATAGAAGATTTGCATATTTTTTCAATGGCAAACTAGAAAGAACAAGAAGACTTGAAATAATGACATTGACATATTGGAATAAGGCATATGACACAAAGAAGGAGAAGGAAATGGTAGAATTATTTGATTTAGATGGGGATCTTATGTTCAATGATCCTGCATTTTTGGACACCTATGTTGAGAAAATTCCCATTGGGATGGAAAGGAAATATGTATTGTGTGATCTTCCATATTGGGAGCATCTTAAGATTGGACACTTACTACATCCCATGCATATATTAAAAAATGTTTCATCTTATTTATGGAGGCACATATCATGGAATAAAATCAACACATTGGTTTTCAAGAGAGATCTTATTGCTTCGAATACTAAAAAGAGACATTGGTCAAGAAACAAAACTAGACGAGAGGTTGGTCCCTCTTCATCTTGTAAAGAAGGTGATGTCCCATGGATTTTGAAGAAAGATGATATTTCTATGCTGAACAATGTTATAATGGGTGTGAAGGCATCATCTTTATATGGGTCGACTCTACGACGATTCTTCACAGTAGACGAGAATTTTTGGGGTTGAAATCACATTACCATTTGAACCTTCTAAGGGTATGTATGTTGAATACATGATTCTTCTTCTATACTTACGTCAGTAAAAATATATTATGCACTAATAGTTTTATGGAAATTTATGATGTGTTTGTCTATTTTGTAGTGTCAATATATTTTTCTCATGTGTTGTTGTGTGAACCATGACTTCCCCCAGGACCTGCGATGTGCCATATCAAAATTATATGCATTTGTACGTTGGATCACATCAAGGGAGATTCATATGGATATCATTCAATGGTGGCATCAAGAGATAATTGAGATTGTTTGTATGTTTCAGAAGGAACTTCCCATGAATTTTACGTACTTGCAAGTCCATATTCTAATTCACCTACCTTATGAGGCTTAATTAGCTGGGGTTCTCTCATGTCATTGGATGTTCTTCTTAGAGAGGTACATAAAAATATTGAAGGGGTTTGTTCGACAAAGGGAAAAACTAGAGGGATCTATGGAAGAGGGGTACATAGTATACGAGTCATTCTATTATGTTGGTGAGTACATCAAGCAAATTGAAAAAACAATAGGGGAATTCATTCGATACAACCAGCAAGATGAGGACAAATGGGAAGGGGAACTACTCCAAACAAATGGAAAAAGGTACTTGATAAAGAGTAATTCAGTTATATTTTTTCAATTTAGTATAAAGAGATTGTTTACATTAAAGATGATAATATATATTTCATCCCATGTTATTTATTTTGAATTTTTTTATACATCATCAAATTTAGAAATTTTGATGCCAGTAATAAATTTGTTCTTTAAGTTAATAATATATATTTGATATCATTTTATTCATTTTGAATTTTCATATAAATCAGTGAATTTAGAAATGGATTCCATCAATAAATTCATTATTTACAATGCGGAGGAAACACGACCATGGGTTGCATTGTATGAATACAAAAGAAGGAAATGGCATGGTGACAGGAAAGCATTCAGATGGTTGAATGTTAGAAATATGCCTTATCCCGATCATTTAAAAGAAAATATTCCAAAAATATGTCCCAATGGTTGGGTGGTTGACAAGATACAAGAGAAATATGCAGTGTCTAGTCATAACCCACACGAAGAAAATTTGGATGCACTAAACATAGGAATCGAGTGCAACAACTTTGTAATAACCTCTTTGAGTACCACGTTCTATTTATAATATTGCACATTTGAATTGTAAAATGTATTATGTTTTTATCAATGCTTCAGTTATTAGACATATGACATTGTCCTTTGTTCACATTTTTATAGGTGCATTTGTTCCCATATATGTGGGCATATGGAAATCATTTTTTCACTGAGTATGTTGATGACAAACACATCACACAAGAATGCGGAGTGAAGGTTGATTTCGACGAATCTAGTCGTGATAGTCACCGTGATGAAAGCCTGACACGGGAATTTAGGTTACATTGGAAAGATACAAGAGATCATACAAGTGGACTTCTCATCATTTCAATGTGTTATTTTTTTTTGCAATTCATGGTATACCTTTGATCGAAGAAATCTAAAGGAATATCGTGA
>JZKD02S2009030.1:0-23902 GCA_000966675.3 Picea glauca | reverse complement strand
TCATGTGAGAGGTTTTGTTCTCAAGAGAAACAAGCTCGAGACCCAATTCTTTGTACCCTGATCTCATTGGGGACATGCATTAAGAATGACAAGGAGCAGACCGCTCTGATACCACTGATCCAGAATATATTTGCAGAACGAAATTAATACAGATTATTATCAAAATATTCTTAACACAGAATAACAGATATACAGTTAAATTGGTTTCTATTCGATAAGGAAATAAGTCGAAACTGTAAAATGCAACGGAAACTAGCTTGATAGAATGGTGGTGGCTTATCTTTGAGAAGAGATGTGACAAATGCGCTCATTCACAAGAATATTATTACAATGAGGCTCTAAAGGCCATTTTACAATAAACAGTAATTTCAAAAACCCTAGACATCCAAAAAAACTAATCCTAGGAGATGAAGCGCCAAAAGTCATGTGGGTCCCGTTTGGGTAAGTTAGTACATCAACTTCCGAGGGTTGTAACTTTTGCATACGATCTTCATTTTAGGTGCATGATAGCCCATTGGAAAGGTTTATCTGAGGACTACACATTTTGTTTCTATCTATAATATCTATCTATAAAAGGTCATTCTGACTATGGAGAGCCCTAGAAAACGTTGTTTAGGGCCTCAAAATAGCCCCGCAAGTCAAGGACCCGAAAACTAGTGAAAAAACTGTCAAACTGGAAAACTGCCAAAATGAGATAGTTGGAATAAGTTGGAGGCCACCGAAATCCATATGGATCATAGAGGTTCACACCTCCATCATTCGGGTTCTCCTTCCTGAATCATACCCTACTTGGGTATCCATGGCATACAACTGCCTTTCAAAATTTTGTGCATAACATTAAGACAATAAATCATTTCAGAAGGGATTCTTACCCAATCCCTTCATACTTTGTGCCACATAGGCATGAACACTTTTCATACATGTTCTATCTTCTGACACCCTCTCTTATATTACCTTATCAATGGTGCTTACTGGGGACTTCTAAATTCCCTTCAACAAACTTTCTACAATAGCCTTCTCATAGTCATCCTTTGCTTGAGGTTGTCCATCACTGGAAATGGTCTCTCTCAACAGTTCCAATTTCTCTCTACACATGACATACATCATAATTATGTTAGTCATCATGTAAAAATAAAAGTGCAAGTATCATAGCTTTTAAACCAATAAAAAAATTTTCATATATGTCCTAGCATATCTTTATGCACTTCATCATAACCCTCACTATGGTTTCAAAACATTTACTTTCATCAGTGTACCAACTTTTCCATCCCAGAGACAAACATAATACATAGAAATAAAAGAGTTAAGGGTTCTTCCCTTTTTCCAACTCCTTCTACACAGCTTGGGACTTTCAACCCGGTTGAGTTATTTCTAAGGTCTCGCTACCTTTTCTTACATGGTTTCAACCAAGCCAATTCAATCAAACATACTCATTTGTTTATTCTCCCTTTTTTAGTAGTACTTCTTCTCATATATTCTCATATAAGACCTACAACTGTGTAAGAAACTCAGATTTCTTAGGGTAGGAAAAGTGTTCCTCCTTTTTCCCTTTCTTTGTTTTTTCAATTTACTCCTTGTTGGGATCTTCCTGCTCTTTCCCTTGAGAAGCCTTGGTTAGGCCTCACCCTAACCTTTTCGCATACATCAGCGTGTTTTAATAGAAAACGTTTTTTTCATAATGGATCATGAACCTATGTATCCCGCTCATTATATTTTCAGTTAATCAAAATGGTCGACATTACTTTATTAGTCTTCTATCCATACATGTTTTTTTCAAAATGTAATCCAATATTCTTATATATATATATATATATATATATATATATATATATATATATATATATGTTTGTAGCTCACTACTTAATTCTCAACATTCATTAAGGTTGTGACTATGTCCTCCTAACAGAGTCCTCACACAGTTCCTCCACACGAAACCCCTCCAGCATGCAACATCCTTATTTCATATCCATCACTATCTGTATTGGCCTCAACCTTGAGTTAACTTCAGTTAACTTATATATATATATATGCTTGTAGCTCACTACTTAATTCTCAACATTCATTAAGGTTGTGACTATGTCCTCCTAACAGAGTCCTCACACAATTCCTCCATAGGAAACCCCTCCAGCATGCAACATCCTTATTCCATATCCATCACTATATGTATTGGCCTCAACCTTGAGTTAACTTCAGTTAACTTATATATATATGCTTGTAGCTCACTACTTAATTCTCAACATTCATTAAGGTTGTGACTATGTCCTCCTAACAGAGTCCTCACACAGTTCCTCCACAAGAAACCCCTCCAGCATGCAACATCCTTATTCCATATCCATCACTATCTGTGTTGGCCTCAACCTTGAGTTAACTTCAGTTGTTTACCAAATATTCCATAAGGAATATAAACATGCATCTTTCTCGTGCATCCAAATTATGTATCCACACATATTATGGTTTTGTTACTTACATCCATGATGTACTTAATCATATGCATAATCATAATCCTGTATGTAGATTCGCTAGGTATATTTTGTAGCCCACATACATCTTTTCATTAAAATCATTTAATTCATGATTGTTCACAATCATTCTCGTGTGCTCTTCAAAGGCATAATCATTTTCCTCTTATCATAACAATGGAGCATCCTTGCTCCCTTGCTCTTTCATCTATTTATATTAGTATTTCCCGAGGGAATGGAACACATTCCCCTCAAGCTATCATTCAAAACAAGACTTTCATGACTCTTCATAATGGAGTCAATCATGCATCCATGGCATTCATTAAACTTTGGCAAGTGAAAGTCTTGCCTCACATTCCACTCATAAAGACAATCATATTGAGTCTTTTGTTTGCATATATTCATACATAATGCATGTGCATCACTTACACCTTTAATATAATTCATACCTAATTGGTATTAATATCAGTCTTCATGTCAAGAATCCTCACAATGCATTAAAACCATGCACTCAAACATATACAAACATAGCCAAACATTCATCATGCAAGCTCATTGCTTGCACCCTTTCCATGTCATACATGCAAATGGACATATCATACTCATAGATCCTCCTCCCAAGGATATTGTTTCCATCCTTATGAAAATCCACATAGACACACTCAACACTGAGCTTCCCTCTCAGTTGAGGGCTTGTAGTCATATTATTCTTTTAAGAATGTATACACATATATGTAGGTGCACCTCTTGCACCCCTTTTACATTGATATTTTAGTTTTAATATTAGTGTTCTTTAGTGAGAGATTACAGTCACTCATAGAAATAGTCTCACCGTCATAATTCATATTGATGTTGCCCCTTCTATATGGAAATAACCAACAAGGGTCACCTTTTCCTTTCTACTATAAAAAACCTTCCATAATTCAGAATTCATATGGGTAGTTATTGTGTCACTCAAGGCAGTAAGATAACCACTTCTAGTCTCTTCTTCATGCCTCAATTCACTCTTATAGTTATCTAAGTATACCAAGCCATATCCATATGGATATTATCCACCTCAGGATGTCAATATGATCCACTGGTCATCCAAAGCTGTTTGACACCTTGTTAATCAGACCTCACATTGGTCTCTCATAAATCCTTACAGTCCTATAGTATTAAGGCAATAGGCCACAACATTATCAAATTTTCATTCTTGTTGTTAACTCTTGTTGTCATAAGGTCATCCTCATATAAAAGGTCTACTAGTAGACCATACCTTACGACCCACCACAGGTTATAACATGACTAATTTGCATGTTCAATATTTTGCACATGCATTCTAGCATAGCCTTATGCACCAATCATTTCACCTATGTCTACAATGCAGATATATTCCACTTTCTTACCTCTTTGCATCCTTATGCATAGGCATGTCCTTGAGTTAACAAGGATATACACTTCATTAGCACAACCATGAGCTTTTGAACTTGCTCTTGTCACTTCACTTCTACCTTTATGAAGGTTGTTCTCAATATATAGGGTTCCTTATTACTTTCTTATTGGGTTATTCCAGCAACAATTTTCATTTATTATAGGTCAAGTGATTTGACCTTACCATTTCCATTAATCCTCTGATCGTGAGAGATCATACACATATACAAGGTTTAGTCATGTATTGAAGCAATAATTATTACTCTTATGGATCCTTTCAATATAGATTAACATTCAAGTCTTGCTATTAGTGCCCATCAGTATAATCCTACTCCTGTAGGATTGGTTATCACTTCCCAAAGAAATGATAGTCTTCTTCTGCCACCATCTAGCATGATTCAATCTTGTTGGGTAAAATCCTAACTGAATTTTAATCTACATCCTTCTACTCAAGAAACTTATGTAGAAAATTTTTATTTGGCAGTAATATTCTCAATAGGCTCATCTTAGCCTTGGTAACCTAATCTTATGGTTGTACAATAGAACGTACAATTGAAAATTGAAGTTAACTTCTTTATTCGTAACATTAGCAACATACAGTGCATATTTCCAAAACATCTATCAACAATAGTAGGTTTCATTCCCCTCTTTGGTAGAGGTTTAACTGAGCCTCTTAGGAATGGGTAATATAGGGTGTCACCCCTTAAATCCCTCCAATAATATTTTTTTTATATGACTTGTGCATGAGCCCAACTAGGCCAACTGTTGTTTCCATGCTCTAATACCAATTTGTAACACACCCGACCCCTGAGTACCCTTTCTAGGGATGGGGCATCATTATTTCGTTCTTCCTTAACCATATCAAATCTTAATTCCAATGCCTCCATCGAATTCTTCTTGCCATGATATTTCTAATAGATCCTACCAAGCTCTAAACTGACCTATGGTTTAGAATTTATGGCCTCCCAAAGTCCTTCGGGTGTTATTAGTTGAGGGCCACGTGGGTCCATCACGTTTGTACCATACAAGGTTTTTGAAGCCCTAGGGATTCCCAACACTCCTGTATCCATGGTGGAAATCTATTCACCATTAAATCCAATGGCATAAATCTGTCCTCGTACAGGAATACGAGAATTCGACGTTCAGTGCTTCGAAACTAAGCACTCCTTTGTTTTTACTCTCGTATCTCCTCTGAATTCCTGAATCCTCGAAACTTTGCCATGTAGCCCCAGACTTTGACCCTTTTCGAGCATACACTCCAACATCCCAGACCTCCCAGAGTTCCAAAATCCTGAACTCTCTAAGTGCCCACTCTTACATGCAATATTGTATACGTGCCAAGTGTATGACACGCGATAAGGAGGAGATGAAACGTGGCCCCTTCGGTAGGTGACATGTGTCACGTCCTAATAGGTGCATAGGACCAATAAAACATAAAATTCTAGGTTACAAGTGGCACATTAAGTAGGATCCCACGTCACCCTAGGTGATGTCATCACGCCACGTCTCTTCGAGACTCACAGCCTCCGGAAGTCTTATAGCCTTTCCTACTTTGCGAGATCACCCAGAGCTTCGAAGCCTGAACTTCCCGCCAGCGACCTCTCAGTACCCCTTCTCTTCTACGATCGAGATGTGTCCACATAGACCCTTAAATATATGACCTAAGTTGCTTCGCANTGTTATTAGTTGAGGGCCACGTGGGTCCATCACGTTTGTACCATACAAGGTTTTTGAAGCCCTAGGGATTCCCAACACTCCTGTATCCATGGTGGAAATCTATTCACCATTAAATACAATGGCAGAAATCTGTCCTTGTACAGGAATACGAGAATTCAACGTTCAGTGCTTCGAAACTAAGCACTCCTTTGTTTTTACTCTCGTATCTCCTCCGAATTCCTGAATCCTCGAAACTTTGCCATGTAGCCCCGGACTTTGACCCTTTTCGAGCATACACTCCAACATCCCAGACCTCCCAGAGTTCCAAAATCCTGAACTCTCTAAGTGCCCACTCTTACACGCAATATTGTATACGTGCCAAGTGTATGACACGCGATAAGGAGGAGATGAAATGTGGCCCCTTCGGTAGGTGACACGTGTCACGTCCTAATAGGTGCATAGGACCTATAAAACATAAAATTCTAGGTTACAAGTGGCACGTTAAGTAGGATCCCACGTCACCCTAGGTGATGTCATCACGCCACGTCTCTTCGAGACTCACAGCCTCTGGAAGTCTTCTAGCCTTTTCCTACTTTGCGAGATCACCCAGAGCTTCGAAGCCTGAACTTCCCGCCAGCGACCTCTCGGTACCCCTTCTCTTCTACGATCGATATGTGTCCACATAGACCCTTAAATATATGACCTAAGTTGCTTCGCAACTTCGGCATTTGAGGGTTTCATCGTGCCATTTACGTTTTACTCCCAGAGTGGGTTAGAGTCGGGCTTACCATCGTCTATATCCAACAATCGTGGGAGGTTTCTAAAGTGTCCTCGGATCGATGGTCCTCATTGCTTCATCACTTCGACATTCAAGAGTTGTTGGTGTTAGAACAACTCTATTCTCCCGAAGTGGTCAACATTGGACTGACCACGACGTCGATCCAACGTAAAACACTTGGCAGAAGGAAAGGGTGACATGTGTCCCAATCAACTAGTGACACCTGTTGAGGTCTAACTAACACATAAGATCTGTGAAGGTTTTGAATCAAGATGACATGTGGCTCACCCACTCGGGGTACACATCACCTTAGGTGATGTCAGCACGCTAAGTCACTTCGGCCTTCAGCGCTCTATCGATAATCCTATTTCATCACCATGTCTCAAATCTCTCAGAGTGGGACTTCACCGAAGTACTTATCACTACTCCTTCACTAGGCTCGATATAACGACTGAGAGGGATCCTGAAGGATCCAAAGATCGATGGTCCACAATACTTTGCAACTCCAACATTCGGGAGTGTTGGTGGTTGTGAAGTTTTAACATCCCGGAGCTCTGAAGCCAATAAGAGTTATCTCCTTTCATACTAACACAGGGCTCCCAGACCCTGGTCATATGGATCCTCTAATGAATATCAGGCTGTAAGCTCTACTCTTAGCCGAAATTTGGTTAAGGTCGTGGGCACGAGCCCGTGGTCTCTTAGGCTACTGGTTTGAAGGAGGCACCCTCCGAATTTGCGGGAATTTAAGTTCTAAAACAGGGCAGGGTATCTTCAAACTAGCCTAGAGGCCCAAATTATCACCTTACACTCATTCGTTTGCAATGGATTATAGAAGAATAGTTATGCATTTTCATTATAAATTAAATGCTACAAATCTTAGTCACCTACATAGACATTCAGTCATGCATTTAAATTCAATTGCACAGGGTTCAAGAAATACTTATCTATTACATGTTGCAGCGAGCTAACTAACGGTGGTGTCTTCCTTTCCACCCAACCATAGGCTCATAGGAATTCACTCTTATCACTTTGGCCACCCTCGTGCCAAGCCATGATATCACTCAAAAATCTATGCCATTTCCTCGAGACCTTCTCTATGTCACAACATTCATACAAGGTTTATCAGATGCTTCCTCGGCATCAAACTCACGGCCTTCTTCTTTTCTACTACATATATGGGTCACGTGTTCCCCTCTGTGCATGAACTCTTGTCTAGTGTCTCTCATTCTCTCTACATAGCCTAACACACATGCCTCTTCCCTGAACTGTCTGCGCATGTATTGTTTATGCCTCCTTTCCCAGGATGTTTCTCGACCTATCCTATTCCTTCTGTCAGAAGGAAACTTGGGTCATCCTAGGTATGTAGGACTCTATGGTACTTGGGGATGACATCCTCCTGTCTCCTCAACCATACCATGCTTCCATTCATGGGGGTGGTTGATTATTCAACCACCATTCCTTCCCTCATTAACCGATTCCTCTCCTTGGGATCCAAAGGGGGTTTATTATTCCCAACAAGGGGAAATTTTGGGTCATTTGACATAATGAACCCTCTCATACAATTTTCCCATTATTTCCTCCAGTGATATCATGGCCAATACTTCAAGGCTTCACCCCCACAGTCAGTTATTTGAAATTCAAAAAATAATACATTTACATTTTTCCCATGCCATAGCATGTTGATCCTGATAAATGATTAATTACAAGCTAGGGGAAATAGGGGTGTAACAATCCCCTCCCCCTTAAAAGGAACATTGTCCTCGGTTTTCTTTCCCAGTAACACATGTCATGTCTTTCTCATTTAACTACTTTAGAAGTCTTGGCCCTCTTTCTTGGTCAGGTCCTTTTCAGACTCTTTGCCTTCTTCACCTATATTCACTAATTCTTGGACAACAAGCACATTAATCACAATTTCATGAGAAATCATATTACTATTGTTCAAAATTAAAGAGGAAAAATATTTCACAATGTAGCACAATACTTATCTGTGCAGTTCATGAATTTGTATCCACATGGTTGTCTTGTTTTCTTGGCTCACTGCTTTTTTTTTCCTGGACATACCCATTGTGTGCATGATCCCAATCAATAGTGTATGAGAATTATCAAAGTCTCCTCTTCCTTGCGGTCACTCACCCTCCAAGCCCAGGTTCAGGCATACCCTTCTATGCTATACAGTTCCTCGGTTTATCCATCTTTCCTTGTCAAGGCTTTCTTGCACAAGAAGAGTTGTAAATACTTCATTGAGCCTTACAGTCGAGTCATCCCTCTAACTTTATATTTTGAGGCGTCCCTTCAGCTTTTGTTACCACAACACAACATATTCTAGGTGATCATGGCTTACCACGGGGTTCTCATGTCCCAATCAATATCCTTTTTCATGCTCTCCAGCTTGACATCCTTCACCTATCCTTCTGAGACGGATCTTTTTCATCTCAAATGTATCACAAGTATACAAAATTATGAGATATTGTCATCAATTTCAAATTCATAATTTTCTTACAAATATATCACCCACGGATTTCATAATTCCACATTTTTTTTCCAAATATGTTCCACACTAGAACCGGATTCACAAGTATGGGCCTTTTCTTCACCTAGCAGACTGGCTCAACAACAAATTGGTCCTCCTTATGGCTTACAACACTACCATATCCAAGACCCTTTTCTTTATGCAACTTCAACATTCCTCATCCAAACAAATTGCTAGTTTTCATGCACTTTATATTTTCAAAATCATGCATACTAACAGTACAAGTCATTTTCATCTAAGCAAGGGTACAAAGAAAAAGGAAATATATCATTGTTTATGTATGCATCCTTTCAACATACTAAATTTTTCCAAATGCAATTTAGATACCAAATGTCTTTAATCAATGTGTCAATATTCATGGCCACATCTATACCCAATGTACCCTTACATTGGTTTTAAATTATTATATTTCATGTTAGGAACTCTTGCCAAGGGATGTTGGAACTCATCCCACTTATTACCATATGGATTCTTTGTCCATATTTTTTATTATAGCATAACCATATTTTCTTCTCTGAATCGACCACAACCTCAAACCATCACTCATGAAACTCAAAGTTTCACATGAATTCCTTGAAGCATTTCTTTCCTTACCAATAATCAAGGTACTAACATTTAGGATCACCTAATTTATCTCTTTACCAATCATACAACTCTGTAGAGTATTGGAAGATACTTCTTCCACAATGGGTATCCCTATATATGCCCCATTCTTTTTTTGCATGCATCTTCTTAATGCATTAAATCAACATTTTGTCTATGAGCACTTGTGTTTCCAATCATTCCTTGATTGGTCAATGCATTCATGACATATCATTTCATGAATTCTTCCAAGGGTTACAATCAGTATTTACTGCCAGAGTTTCACACCTCCATCATTCAAGTTCTTTTTCCTGAATCATACCCTACTTGGGTATCCATGGCATACAATTACATTTCAAAATTCCATGCATAACATTAAGACAATAAAACATTTCAGAATGGATTCTTACACAATCCCTTCATACCTTGTGCCACATACACATGAACACTTTTCATACATTTTTTGGCTGTCAACACCCTTTCTGATATTACCTTATCATTGGTGCTTCATGGGGACTTCTAAAGTACCTTCAACAATCTTCCCACAACAGCCTACTTATAGTCATCCTCTGCTTGAGGTTGTCCTTCATTGGCAATTATCTCTCTCAACAATTCCAATTTCTCTCTACACATGACATACATCATAATTATGTTAGTCGTCATGTAAAAATAAAAGTGCAAGTATCATAGTTTTTAAACCAATAAAATAGTTTTCATATATGTCCTAGAATATCTCTATGCACTTTATCACATTATCCTTAATGTTTTCATGAATGCAATACAATCAGTTCTCGATTGTTTCTGCAGTAATACAACCCTCAATATGGTATCAAAACATTTACTTTCATCAGCGTACCATATTTTCCATCCCAGAGAAAAACATAATACACGGCCTGGAACTTTCAACCCGGATGAGTTATTTCTAAGGCCTCACTGCCTTTTCTTACATGGTTCCAACCAATCCAATTCAATCAAACATACTCATTTTTTCATTCTCCCTTTTCCAGATGTACTTGTTCTCACAACTCCTCATCTAAGACCTACTACTCTGTAAGCAATTCAGAATTCTTAGGGTGGGAAAAGTGTTCCTCCTTTTTCCCTTTCTTTTCTTTTGAAATTTACTCCATGTTGGGATCTTCCTGTTCTTTTCCTTGAGCAGCCTTGGTTAGGCCTCACCCTAACCTTTTCGGATACATTATCATGGTTTAATAGAAAAAGTTATGTTCATAATGGATCATGAACCTGTGCATCCTGCACATTATATTTACAGTTAGTCAGAATGGTCAACATTCCTTTATTAGTCTTCTATTCATACATGTTTTCAAAATGTAATCCAAGATTCTTCTGTGTGTGTGTGTGTGTGTGTGTGTGTGTTGGAAGCAGGCTGAATCAGAAAGACAGGTTATTTTTGGAAGAGAAGCATGCAAGAGGAAAGAGACAGATGGAAGGAAAATCAACACACGCACATGCATGGAAGACCTAATGACACTAGGGTTATGGTTTTTGTAATACATTTTAATGGTTGGTGAGTCGAAGGTATAAATAAGAGATATATACATAGAGCTAAATATATGGAAAGAGGGAGAGGTGAGATATACAAAGAAAGGAAGAGAATTGTAAGGACCGTATGATTTCCTAATCTTGTGANCATTTACATTTTTCCCATGCCATAGCATG
Organism: Picea glauca; assembly: GCA_000966675.3. NCBI lineage: Eukaryota > Viridiplantae > Streptophyta > Pinopsida > Pinales > Pinaceae > Picea > Picea glauca. Next base: position 12,807 of record JZKD02S2009030.1, on the reverse strand, counting down.
TTGATCCTGATAAATGATTAATTACAAGCTAGGGGAAATAGGGGTGTAACAATCCCCTCCCCCTTAAAAGGAACATTGTCCTCGGTGTTCTTTCCCAGTAACACATGTCATGTCTTTCTCATTTAACTACTTTAGAAGTCTTGGCCCTCTTTCTTGGTCAGGTCCTTTTCAGGCTCTTTGCCTTCTTCACCTATATTCACTAATTCCTGGACAACAAGCACATTAATCACAATTTCATGAGAAAGCATATTACTATTGTTCAAAATTAAAGAGGAAAAAGATTTCACAATGTAGCACTATACTTATCTGTGCAGTTCATTAATTTGTATCCACATGGTTGTCTTTTTTTCTTGGCTCACTGTTTTTTTTTTCCTGGACATACCCATTGTGTGCATGATCCCAATCAATAGTGTATGAGAATTATCAAAGTCTCCTCTTCCTTGTGGTCACTCACCCTCCAAGCCCAGGTTCAGGCATACCCTTCTATGCTATACAGTTCCTCGGTTTATCCATCTTTCCTTATCAAGGCTTTCTTGCACAAGAAGAGTTGTAAATACTCCATTGAGCCTTACAGTCGAGTCATCCCTCTAACTTTATATTTTGAGGCGTCCCTTCAGCTTTTTTTACCACAACACAACATATTCTAGGTGATCATGGCTTACCACGGGGTTCTCATGTCCCAATCAATATCCTTTTTCATGCTCTCCAGCTTGACATCCTTCACCTATCCTTCCGAGACAGATCTTTTTCATCTCAAATGTATCACAAGTATACAAAATTATGAGATATTGTCATCAATTTCAAATTCATAATTTTCTTGCAAATATGTCACCCACGGATTTCATAATTCCACATTTTTTTTCCAGATATGTTCCACACTAGAACCAGATTCACAAGTATGGGCCTTTTCTTCACCTAGCAGACTGGCTCAGCAACAAATTGGTCCTCCTTATGGCTTACAACACTACCATATCCAAGACCCTTTTCTTCCTGCAACTTCAACATTCCTCATCCAAACAAATTGCTAGTTTTCATGCACTTTATATTTTCAAAATCATGCATACTAACAGTACAAGTCATTTTCATCTAAGCAAGGGTACAAAGAAAAAGGAAATATATCATTGTTTATGTATGCATCCTTTCAACATACTAAATTTTTCCAAATGCAATTTAGATACCAAATGTCTTTAATCAATGTGTCAATATTCATGGCCACATCTATACCCAATGTACCCTTACATTGGTTTTAAATTATTATATTTCATGTTAGGAACTCTTGCCAAGGGATGTTGGAACTCATCCCACTTATTACCATATGGATTCTTTGTCCATATTTTTTATTATAGCATAACCATATTTTCTTCTCTGAATCGACCACAACCTCAAACCATCACTCATGAAACTCAAAGTTTCACATGAATTCCTTGAAGCATTTCTTTCCTTACCAATAATCAAGGTACTAACATTTAGGATCACCTAATTTATCTCTTTACCAATCATACAACTCTGTAGAGTATTGGAAGATACTTCTTCCACAATGGGTATCCCTATATATGCCCCATTCTTTTTTTGCATGCATCTTCTTAATGCATTAAATCAACATTTTGTCTATGAGCACTTGTGTTTCCAATCATTCCTTGATTGGTCAATGCATTCATGACATATCATTTCATGAATTCTTCCAAGGGTTACAATCAGTATTTACTGCCAGAGTTTCACACCTCCATCATTCAAGTTCTTTTTCCTGAATCATACCCTACTTGGGTATCCATGGCATACAATTACATTTCAAAATTCCATGCATAACATTAAGACAATAAAACATTTCAGAATGGATTCTTACACAATCCCTTCATACCTTGTGCCACATACACATGAACACTTTTCATACATTTTTTGGCTGTCAACACCCTTTCTGATATTACCTTATCATTGGTGCTTCATGGGGACTTCTAAAGTACCTTCAACAATCTTCCCACAACAGCCTACTTATAGTCATCCTCTGCTTGAGGTTGTCCTTCATTGGCAATTATCTCTCTCAACAATTCCAATTTCTCTCTACACATGACATACATCATAATTATGTTAGTCGTCATGTAAAAATAAAAGTGCAAGTATCATAGTTTTTAAACCAATAAAATAGTTTTCATATATGTCCTAGAATATCTCTATGCACTTTATCACATTATCCTTAATGTTTTCATGAATGCAATACAATCAGTTCTCGATTGTTTCTGCAGTAATACAACCCTCAATATGGTATCAAAACATTTACTTTCATCAGCGTACCATATTTTCCATCCCAGAGAAAAACATAATACACGGCCTGGAACTTTCAACCCGGATGAGTTATTTCTAAGGCCTCACTGCCTTTTCTTACATGGTTCCAACCAATCCAATTCAATCAAACATACTCATTTTTTCATTCTCCCTTTTCCAGATGTACTTGTTCTCACAACTCCTCATCTAAGACCTACTACTCTGTAAGCAATTCAGAATTCTTAGGGTGGGAAAAGTGTTCCTCCTTTTTCCCTTTCTTTTCTTTTGAAATTTACTCCATGTTGGGATCTTCCTGTTCTTTTCCTTGAGCAGCCTTGGTTAGGCCTCACCCTAACCTTTTCGGATACATTATCATGGTTTAATAGAAAAAGTTATGTTCATAATGGATCATGAACCTGTGCATCCTGCACATTATATTTACAGTTAGTCAGAATGGTCAACATTCCTTTATTAGTCTTCTATTCATACATGTTTTCAAAATGTAATCCAAGATTCTTCTGTGTGTGTGTGTGTGTGTGTGTGTGTGTTGGAAGCAGGCTGAATCAGAAAGACAGGTTATTTTTGGAAGAGAAGCATGCAAGAGGAAAGAGACAGATGGAAGGAAAATCAACACACGCACATGCATGGAAGACCTAATGACACTAGGGTTATGGTTTTTGTAATACATTTTAATGGTTGGTGAGTCGAAGGTATAAATAAGAGATATATACATAGAGCTAAATATATGGAAAGAGGGAGAGGTGAGATATACAAAGAAAGGAAGAGAATTGTAAGGACCGTATGATTTCCTAATCTTGTGAGATAGAAAGGCCATGAGTGACTCAATACCGATGGTTAAATCACAGGCTGAAGAGCCCGGTGTGATCTAGTCAGCCTTGCAGGGATCAAGGAGTGGGTAGGAGGGAGAAGAACTAAGATTGTAACCATGCGCGGCATGGAGATTTCCAAACTATAATAAAATCCTGAGAGCCATATATTTGTGGACATATCCCAAGAGGGGGTGAACCATGGTAAAAATATATTATGTGATTGAATGAATGTATCTATGTTTCTGATTAGTTAATGAATGTTTAATGAATGAGTAGTTAAGTAAATCTAGTATTTTACATCCATGCATAGAATGAATATTATAACTAGATGTTAAATGGACTGAATAAAGGTTATGGTGTACAAACACAGATCTCGCTCAATCCTAGGTTGCAAACACCTGAGTATTGTAGCCACCCTTAGAGTCATCTCGAATGAGATTGCGCAGTGCACTCTGTGTACTACGTTTCCTTCTGGGTTACCAGAGGGGTCGATAGTCTTTAAGGGATTTTTTTGGGAACCTTCTTAGTTATGAACCGAGGTCAATCTGTAATGGTAAAAAAGAACTAGAATCCATCAAGAACAGATAAAAGTAGATAGATAAATGGAAAGAAAACCAACAAATGGTTTCATTTTTGGGTGATTGGAAGGCAATGGGATTGAACATATGAGATCTGCGAAAGATGTGGCAAAATTAGACAGGATCAGATGACAAGAAGGAAAGAGAATGCAAACTTAAAATGGGATGTTGAGACCATGGAATCCTACAAAGGAAGAGATAGAAAGTTGGTTGAAGACAAAGGAGCTAGAGTTTGCGCATAAATATAACAAAAACCCGAAGCTAACACCACGCAAATATTTGGACAAGTACGTATTCACCGAATTGCATGAAGTATTCTTCTGTGACTTCCCATGCATATTATAGGAGTGGATCAAAATATTGAAAGACAACAATCCTATGAATTGGATTAGATAGCTATAATGGAATCCCGAAGAGACCGCGCAATTACAACGAGTTGATAATAAGTTTGTGTGCGCAGTAGACATCTGGTTAGAGATCATTATTGTTGGATGTATCATAGAGTTCACAGTAGATAAAAAAAAAGTCATATAATGTAACTAACCAATCATTCTTGAAGGGACCTTGAGGTAGGTATATCAGATCATTATATACTTCCATAAATATATTGCTACATAACAAAGGTGTAATGACAATGGAGTCAGACAACTAAACTTCCCTACGTGCATAGGGGAAGGGGGGAAAGCACTAACAAAAAAAGGAGAAATGGAAGGATAAGGGGATAAAGGAAAGAAGGAGGCCTTGGACCCAATTATGATGGACGATGACCAGATCAAGTGGATCATGGCGACAGCTAGAAGAATGTGCAGTGGAGTACCCTACCAATACAAGGTGATCACCAAGAAGAGATCTGTATCTACGAGGGAAGGCTTGGAAAGCAATGAAGAGGAGGGAGAGGATCTTTGGGATGTGGAGCAGATTGAGGAAATCATGCACGTGACATATGAGAGGACGACGAGGGGTCCAGGAGCAGAAGTAGAAGCCAACACTCCTATCCATATTAGTATTAGTGTGGAACCCACAAACCCATGTGCGACTAATACACCAAGAAGAACAACACCGTTTAGACAACCGAATTTTGGGAGAAGGAAGATAGTAGGAAGTACATCTATGCAAGGAACAACAACTGGAGGAGCCAGTTCAAGAAGTATTAGTCAAGTATCTACACTGCGCAGAGGTAGTAGTTCAACATTCAAAATGGAAGGACATGATCCAACCATCAGGTTACCGGAATTCAAATGTGAAGCGTCGGAGGACCCAGAGAAGCACCTGTTTATCTATGAAAATATTTGGGAAAAAAAACATATCACAGACGAAGACACTAAACTTGCACGGTTAGACATCACATTAAGAGATCACGCACTGGATTGGTATATGAGTTTAGTTGCAAACAGCCCACCAGGGACAACCAGAACGATTGGAGATATCAAGAAGTTTTTGATAAATGAGTTATATAAGCCAAGTTCAAAAGACCAATATGAACGAGATGATAGAGATTATACAGAAACCAGGAGAATCTGTATGGAATATTGACTAGAGATTCAAACAACTAAAAGGAAAGTTGAAATATGTCATGAAAGATATGCAACATAGGCATATGTTCGTCAATTCAATATTACCACACNGAAGGTATAAATAAGAGATATATACATAGAGCTAAATATATGGAAAGAGGGAGAGGTGAGATATACAAAGAAAGGAAGAGAATTGTAAGGACCGTATGATTTCCTAATCTTGTGAGATAGAAAGGCCATGAGTGACTCAATACCGATGGTTAAATCACAGGCTGAAGAGCCCGGTGTGATCTAGTCAGCCTTGCAGGGATCAAGGAGTGGGTAGGAGGGAGAAGAACTAAGATTGTAACCATGCGCGGCATGGAGATTTCCAAACTATAATAAAATCCTGAGAGCCATATATTTGTGGACATATCCCAAGAGGGGGTGAACCATGGTAAAAATATATTATGTGATTGAATGAATGTATCTATGTTTCTGATTAGTTAATGAATGTTTAATGAATGAGTAGTTAAGTAAATCTAGTATTTTACATCCATGCATAGAATGAATATTATAACTAGATGTTAAATGGACTGAATAAAGGTTATGGTGTACAAACACAGATCTCGCTCAATCCTAGGTTGCAAACACCTGAGTATTGTAGCCACCCTTAGAGTCATCTCGAATGAGATTGCGCAGTGCACTCTGTGTACTACGTTTCCTTCTGGGTTACCAGAGGGGTCGATAGTCTTTAAGGGATTTTTTTGGGAACCTTCTTAGTTATGAACCGAGGTCAATCTGTAATGGTAAAAAAGAACTAGAATCCATCAAGAACAGATAAAAGTAGATAGATAAATGGAAAGAAAACCAACAAATGGTTTCATTTTTGGGTGATTGGAAGGCAATGGGATTGAACATATGAGATCTGCGAAAGATGTGGCAAAATTAGACAGGATCAGATGACAAGAAGGAAAGAGAATGCAAACTTAAAATGGGATGTTGAGACCATGGAATCCTACAAAGGAAGAGATAGAAAGTTGGTTGAAGACAAAGGAGCTAGAGTTTGCGCATAAATATAACAAAAACCCGAAGCTAACACCACGCAAATATTTGGACAAGTACGTATTCACCGAATTGCATGAAGTATTCTTCTGTGACTTCCCATGCATATTATAGGAGTGGATCAAAATATTGAAAGACAACAATCCTATGAATTGGATTAGATAGCTATAATGGAATCCCGAAGAGACCGCGCAATTACAACGAGTTGATAATAAGTTTGTGTGCGCAGTAGACATCTGGTTAGAGATCATTATTGTTGGATGTATCATAGAGTTCACAGTAGATAAAAAAAAAGTCATATAATGTAACTAACCAATCATTCTTGAAGGGACCTTGAGGTAGGTATATCAGATCATTATATACTTCCATAAATATATTGCTACATAACAAAGGTGTAATGACAATGGAGTCAGACAACTAAACTTCCCTACGTGCATAGGGGAAGGGGGGAAAGCACTAACAAAAAAAGGAGAAATGGAAGGATAAGGGGATAAAGGAAAGAAGGAGGCCTTGGACCCAATTATGATGGACGATGACCAGATCAAGTGGATCATGGCGACAGCTAGAAGAATGTGCAGTGGAGTACCCTACCAATACAAGGTGATCACCAAGAAGAGATCTGTATCTACGAGGGAAGGCTTGGAAAGCAATGAAGAGGAGGGAGAGGATCTTTGGGCTGTGGAGAAGATTGAGGAAATCATGCACGTGACATATGAGAGGACGACGAGGGGTCCAGGAGTGGAAGTAGAATCCAACACTCATATCCATATTAGTATTAGTGTGGAACCCACAAACCCATGTGCGACTAATACACCAAGAAGAACAACATCGTTTAGACAACCGAATTTTGGGAGAAGGAAGATAGTAGGAAGTACATCTATGCAAGGAACAACAACTGGGGGAGCCAGTTCAGGAAGCAGTAGTCAAGTATCTACACTGCGTAGATGTAGTAGTTCAACATTCAAAATGGAATGACATGATCCAACCATCAGGTTACCAGAATTCAAATGTGAAGCGTCGGAGGACCCAGAGAAGCACCTGTTTATCTATGAAAATATTTGGGAAAAAAAACATATCACAGACGAAGACACTAAACTTGCACAGTTAGACATCACATTAAGAGATCACGCACTGGATTGGTATATGAGTTTAGTTGCAAACAACCCACCAGGGACAACCAGAACGATTGGAGATATCAAGAAGTTTTTGATAAATGAGTTATAGAAGCCAAGTTCAAAATACCAATATGAACGAGATGATAGAGATTATATAGAAACTAGGAGAATCTGTATGGAATATTGACTAGAGATTCAAACAACTAAAAGGAAAGTTGAAATATGTCATGAAAGATATGCAACATAGGCATATGTTCGTCAATTCAATATTACCACACTTGAAATATCCACTTCGACAAAATAAGTTTCAGACGTGGGAAGAGGCTCTGAAGGCATCCCTACAACTGGAAGAGAACCAATATCAAAAGACAAATCCAGCCATCGAGGAGCTGAAGGAGGATCTAAAGAACTTGACATTCCAGCTAAACTAGAAAAATAACAAGGACAAAAGAAAAGTCGTTTGGTGCACCACATGTAGGACAGAAGGACACCACAAGAACAAATGTCCAACATTCGTGCAGTACATGGCAGCAGGAATGCCAAATCCATTACCAATAGGAGGACTATGTTGTGAGATCTGTAAGAAATAGGGTCATGATCCATATCATTTCCCTATGATGCAGAAGTACCAGACAGTCCCGAAGATATCCTATTGCAACTTTTGCAAGTCAGTAGGCCATGATGACAAATATTGTAGAACCATGGAATTGATGAGGGAAAGAACATCAGATGCATATTGGGTACAGGCAGAAATGATGACTGGGAAAGTCGCACCCCAGTTTAATCAAGTACCAACCCAGTATAACATTGCACAACAACCATACAACATTGCACAACCATAGAATAATATCGTGCAACCACACTATAATACCACGTAGTATAACCAAGTACCTTAGTATAATGCATCGTGAGGGGATTGAGCTGGCTATAGAGGCGAAGCAAGAGAAAGAGGAGGCTTTGGAAGAGGTATAGGACTAGTGGTATATCACAATTGTCAACAAACAGGACACTATGCAAGAGAATTTCCACTTCCACCAGTGACATGTATGTATTTTCGTGCATCGAATCATGACACGGAAGAATTCCCAATGCTATAAGGAAATATCCAAGAGAAGAGGAATCAGAACAATCAGAATGTTCAGTGGATTTCAGCAGAAGCGAGGAATGAAGGAAGAAACATCAACATAGTTACATGAGGTGGAGCTAAAATGGGAAACGACGTTGTACGACAAGAACCAACACAACACCAATGGGTGAGGAAGAATGTTGAACCAAAGACGCATTTTGACATGCAAAACGAGAAGGAGATATTCAAGCAAGATAGACAAGAATTCTTGAGGCTAGACATTGCGCCAACATCAACCGCACAACATAGTAAGGAATTACCAGAGTACGATATGCCTCCATTGTTGGATAGTACCAAAGAAACACAACCCATGGGACAAGTAAGTATGATTAAAGGCTTTTTGCAATCATGTGTAAAACTGCTAAATGATCCATCTTCTATTAAAGTATTACAAAATATGCTAGAAAGATGTAGCATAGAGGTAGAAGGAAATTTAGAACAAAAAATAGTCAATCAGCTACATACGAGGAGAACAAGTAGGGAGTTTAGGATGAACACCAACATTGGAGATTTCAACATGGGAGACATTATACTGGATTTAGGATCCGAAGTCAATGTATTACCCAAGAAGACATGGCAATGCATGGGAAATATCACATTAGGATATTCACTGATTTAGCTGAAACTAGCAAATCAACACAGAGTTCTACCAATTGGAAGACTAAAAGGAGTGACAGTAGACTTGGATGGAGTACGGACTAGAGACAACTTCGAAGTCATTGAGATAGTGGATGACACAACACGTTATCCAGCATTTCTTGGCTTGGACTGGGTGTTTGATAACCAAGCCATAATAAACTTAAAGACACAAAAGATGACCTTCAAGTCAAGAGAATATAGAGTCATTGTGCCATTAGACCCATAAGAAGGGGAAAGGTTTATAGATCCTACTTTCTTGGACCTAGAGGAAATTAACTAGTTGTACAGAACAACTGCGTGAGATGAGGATTACGTAAACCCAACTGTAAATGGGATACTCAGTTGGAAAAGCATCACCTCATGTGTGTCAGACTCAGATACAGGTTTATAAAATTGGCAGCAAATATTACACGAAGTATCCACAAGGAGATGCGCAAGAATAAACCCCGCAGTAAGATGGGTAGGTATGGAGATAAGGGAACCTTCCAACTTCCATGGGGTGAACGACCTAGAAACATTCTTAACATAGTACGAAGATGAAGTGTTAGAAAATTAGAGGCTCTTGGCCCTAGATATAGCACTCAAGGATACACATGCGCGATGGTGGGGTGTGCACAAAGAAACAATCAAGGACTGGTACCAATGTAAGCGGTTACTACGCATCAAGTTTGGTGCATAACAAGGAAGCAACCAGTGGCAGAAATATGATGGAAAGGGGGCACCAGTAGAACACTTGGAGAAGTGCAGAGCGTTGTGGAAAATGACACCACCGTAGGAATGGTCTCACCATTTCGTATACACATTAGAGGGAATCCCAACAAACTGGTATACAGACCAAGAACTATGTAGACGAACTACGAGTTGGACAGTATTATAGCAGAATTTTACATTTACTTTCTCATTTGAGCATGAGAACCCCAACATAGATGCAACACTTAAACAAATAAGAGGGGTGATATTTATTAAGGAACCAAATCTAAACTCATAACAGAAGAACAACAGCAAAACAGACAGACTATGAAAGAACTATTGTCATGCTACCATGTGCAGGAAGAAGCAACAGATGAACATGACCCGTGCGATATTCAAATTGAGGAAGTTGAAGGTGAGAAAGAAGTGGAAGGTCCACCTCTAGAATCAAAATTGATTTCTACGTTGATCAAGGTGAAGAAATTCAACATCGGGATAGTGGAGAATCCCAAAATGGCCAGCATTGGAGACTATTGGGATGAGAAAATAGTGAAAAGCATAATAGAGTTACTGCGTGAATACATTGATTTGTTCCCAGCAACGTTCACAAAAATGAAAGGCATAGCAGGAGAGCTAAGCGAAATTAAGATACCGCTCAGATCTGATGCAAGACCGATCAAACAACGACCATACAGACTAAATCTGATATATAAGAAAAAATTCAAAGCTGAGATCGATAGGATGTTGGAGGACAGAATCATAGAACCTATAGAATAATCTGAATGGATAAGTCTGATGGTAGTTCAAAAGAAGAAACAAGGGGGGATAATAATATGCGTCGACTTGAGGAAGTTGAACGATGCATGCTTACATGACTCATTCCCTACCCCATTCACAGATGAAGTCTTGGAGAATGTAGGAGGGAAGGAAGCTTATTCATTCATCATCGGGTTCTCAGGATACCATCAGATCAAGATTGTACTAGAAGACTGGTACAAGACCACGTTTTCCACGGAATGGGGATCCCACCAGTATACAGTCATGTTGTTTGGATTGAAGAATGCACCAACAATATTTTCCATAATAGTCATAGATGCATTTAAGAAATTATCCACCAGTTTCTAGAGGTATATCTGGATGATTGGACAGTGTATAGTCTGTTGAAGAACCATGTAGCGGTCTTGCGGTTGGTTTTAGAAAGATGTAGTTAGTGCCAAATATCATTAAATGTAAAGAAATGCATATTCAGAACACATTTTGGGATACGATTGGGCCATATAGTATGCAAGAAAGGCTTGCTAGTAGATCCTGCCAAGATTGCTGTAATTGTTAACCTGTCTCCACCAAAAAAATTCAGTCAATTGAGAGCAACATTGGGACACACAGGATACTACAGAAAATTTAAAAAAGGGTACACGCAGATCACTGCACCAATGGAGAAATTGATAAGGAAAGACACAAAGTTGCAGTGGAATGAGGACTATCAACACAGTCTAGATACTCTAAAAGAGAAAATGGTAACCGCACCAATACTAGTATTCTCGGATTGGGAGAAGACATTCCATGTACATGTAGATTCATTGGCCATAGCAGTTGGAGCTATTGTGGCACATCCAAGAGTAGAAGAATTGGACCATCCTATAGAATTTGCTAGAAGAAAACTATCAAAATCGGAGTAGAACTACAACACTACAGAGAGGGAAGTCCTAGCTATGGGCTACGCGCTCTAGAAATTCAGACATTATTTATTGGGAAAACATTTCAAGATGTGCACAAAACATTCAATGCTCAAATACCTTGTCAACATGCCAGTGTTTGGGGGGAGGATTTGTAGATGGTTATTGTTGTTTCAAGAATTCGACTTTGAAGTGATATTCAAACCAGGAAAGTTGAACTCACGACCTGATCATATGTCACAGATTACTAATGGGGAGGAACCTACGAATCTAGAGGACAATTTTCCCAATGTGTAGTTATTTTCAGTCTAGATAGTCGATGAATACTTCGTAAACATCATCCAGTACTTGAGTACAGGGACTGTGCCATAGGAATACAACACCGCACAAAATAAAAATCCGGTAGTCAAGGCTACAGATTACTAGCTAATTGCAAGACACTTATACAAAATGGGTGTAGATAGAATATTGAGAAGATGTGTCCTATAACATGAAATACCTAGGATTTTAGTCGGATCCCATGAGGGAATAGCAGGAGGAAATTATGCAGGCAAAGATACTGCGTAGAAGGTCTTGCATGCAGGATTATGGTGGCTGACTATTCACAGGGACTCAAAGGACTACTTCCAGAAATGTGATGTATGCCAGAGGTTTAGTAAACCAAATAGAAGGGACGAGATGCCCCTACGACTACAGGTAACTTTGCAAGTATTTGACAAATGGGTGATAGACTTCATGGGACCAATTAACCCACCAGAAAAAAGGTTAGGAGTGAGGTATATTATCACTGCAACGGAATACCTGACAATATGGGTAGAAGAAGCACTAGTAAAATATTGTAGTGTAGAGACAGCAACACACTTCCTGTTTGAGCAAGTGATCACTAGATTTGGGAGTCCGAGGATTTTGATGAGTGACCAAGGCACTCACTTCATTAACAGTACTATTAATTCTATGAATGAGGTATTTGAAGTTCATCATCAAAAGAGTACACCATATCATCCCCAAGAAAATGGAATAGTGGAAGCCTTTAGAAAAATCCTTGAAAATGCACTAACAAAGATCTGCAACATTAATAGGGATGATTGGGACCTAAATATACTCGTAGTATTGTGAGCATATAGGACCACATGCAAGAAATTGACAGGACAAACACCATTCATATTAATGTATGGAAAATAAGATGTAGTGCCATCAGATTTTTTGGTACCTAATCTGTGCAGGAAGGTTAAATTTGTTGATGATCACGAAGGAAGATGGGATTCTAGCAGGGTTTCACTAGGAATTCCAGAAAGAAAGAGACAAATCTTGGCATGATAGACATATCAAGAGGAAG
>JZKD02S2009019.1:9774-34941 GCA_000966675.3 Picea glauca | reverse complement strand
TTATCCCACTAATGGATGGAAAGGAAGAAGTCAGTGTGACTCCTCCCATTGTACTAGATGATGTAGGAATAGGTCCTCCCATGTTGGATGACCCACTCACACTTGACATCTCATGAGGATGGTTGAAAAGGGAACAAGGATCACTAAATGGCCTACTCACCTAAATGAGTAAAGGGTCAAAGGACCAATCAAAGGAGGGTTAAATTTTGTTGGAGGACTTTCATTAATGAATTCAACCTCCACTTGTTTAGACTCCTCTAAATCTGATGCATGAGCTTTAAAGGCTTATGTGTTAGCATCGTCCAATGTGGACAATTGTCGTCGCCCAATGGAAATCAACTACTCTTCTTTGAGAGGAATTCATCGTTGTTGACGAGATCATCGAAGAGGTTGGTCAACCACAGTGTAAAGTGTGTTTTAACCCAAAAGAAAACAATAACCTATGGCCAACTAGACACAAATAACCATAGAGAACACCCTATCAAATCTAAATTTGCAACAAGAAACCAACTATATGTCAAAGGGGCCTTCTAAAAACCAAAATCCTAGGGGATGTCAAGTCCACAAGATCAGCTAGCAAAGGTATGTGATATAGTTATGATAACCCACACGTATCAGTCCTTGTTGATGCAAGTACCCTTGTGAAGATGGGCATCCTCCAAGGGAGTTGGAACAGGGATTCAATGTATGCCTTAGGTACCACCAATACTTCCCACTTGTAGTCAGTTATGTGATGCCCTAGGAATAGTAAATATGGCTACCACTTCACAATCAGTGGCCAGGTGGAATAGTCATGGGTTGGCACAACATGTATGATAAGGGAAACAAAGGGCAGAATTTTAGAGAGAAGTGTTGACACTTCGCTCCAAAACCGTCATAGACACAATAGTCCAATGAACACTAAAGCAAATGAAGAGAGGATATCACTCCACTTTCCCTAATGTGACCTCGTGCTTGACACTTGTGTTATAGGTGCTTTCCCGACAAGCCCTCCTTGTCACTAATTGTTTTTTACACTCATTAACCAATTCCTAGTTTTGGTTTTAATGGCATTGGAGATTTGACTCTCCAATCCTACACCAAGGCCCTAAGACTTAAGCTAACATTGGTTTTCTAAAAGAAAAATGTATAATTGATTTTAGATTAAATTCTTTTCTTTTTAATGGTTGTTGCTTACTCAAGAGGTAATGGAATGGACCAAGTGGTGTTTTATGACTCTTTCTAATCCAAAGAACATCAAATTATGAAAATGCAATGCACTTATTTTCATTTCGATGAAAAATATCTAAGGAAGGGAAGAGAGATTTCATTTTTCTCAATTGAAAAGAAAAAAACAATCACTCAAACCAATTGAAGCTACCAAAATGTTCCTCAAAAAATTTCAAATCCAACACTTAAACAAACTCTCCAATTCAACTTTTAATTGAAAACCCAAAATGCTTAAATAAAGTACTATGTAACACAATTTTCTTTTGATTTCACTTGAAACACAAAAGAAACTAAATATGCACAACACAATCAAAACTGAAAAAGTTTATATGATTTTGGCAAGGTTTCTATTCGCAAGCCAAGATCAATGCAACTTTTCAAAGAGCACACCGTAAAATGCTAAAGCAAAATGATCGTGCAAAGCATTTTTTCTTACATTCACTAATGAAAAAAATGAAACTTAAGAATGGAGAGCACAATCATATAAAACCATGAGATTTATAATCATTTGGTAAGGTTATTATTCACAAGCCAAGACCAATGTAAATTGCACAAAACAACAAATACTATGTGAGGTTTGTAAATCCACTTGATTGAAGCAAATGAGATAAGAAACACGAGACCAAATACACACATGTTAGTTACAGATGCCCTGCAACCTCCCCAATCCAAATCATAGCTAGATTTGCAGGCAAACTAAGGAAAAATTTCTAAAAACACAACTATGTGACTTGGCCATAGGTTTTCTTTGAGCAACAATCAACCAAATTGCCTTGGTCATGGGTTGCCAATGTGCAACTAGTGACCAAAATGTATGGTTGTTTGTTGTATAGAGGAAAGGCGTGATCGATCGTGTCTATTATATGAAACAATCATGATCACATGGTAAATTGAGGAAAAATCAACACATACAACCCAAATTTGAGGGATTTCATACTTGTATGCACCCAAAATAGATTAACACACACCACATAGTCTACAAGACTTTTCAAGGATGGAAAAAAACCAAGCAAACTCCTAAAAACTAAGGAAGTAAAACTGTGTTCTTCCCTAGTATGGTCACCAATTATGTTGTAGAGTAACTTTCTTACGGATAATCAAGTTGTCTCATTGAGCTCATTATAGTCAACAACATATCATAGGATAGATCACTATGGATTTACCCTAGATCCGATTACACACATACAATCTATGATAGGAGATGAGAAGAGGAATGCATACCTCATATTCAACGGTTGTCCAATCCTTGTCCTTTTTTGTGAAGCTCCTGAGATCCTTTCTCCTATCAACCACTTCAAACTGTCACCTACACACAAAGTAACAAAAAAACCTTTCTCAAAGATATTGGGCACAAAAGGATACTTGTATATAATCATATCTAATCTGTTTACTCAAGGATCACTATATCTACCAAAACTTGATCATGAAATAAGTAAACATGAATAACATGGGCAGTAGAGGGGTAAAAGAACATAGATCTATATTATATTATGAAAAAGGATACAAAAATTAAATAATACCTTGAGTCTTCTTTGTTGCACTCCCCAACGTCAATCTTCTTGATTTCTTCCTTAACCTCTCTCACTTGGAAGGAAAAAGTGAGACAATATTTCATATCACAGTAAGGGTAGGATGGCCTACCTCACCTTGGATGATTGCCTCTCAAGTGTTGATTCCCAACACCTCACTCACTGAAGATGGAAATAGGAATATCTCTAGTTTCTCTCCAGCAACATAAGGCTATAGCTCTTATATCATATGTCTTCTTGGTGCCCAAATGCCCCAATGTAGCCTCTCTTTATAGGAATATAAAGAATGCTAAGAGATAGGTTCTACGCATGGAACTTGGCGAAAATAGGTCATGCACAAGTTCCATGGCTCATAATGCATCATGAACATACCATCCCTCATTGATCTCTTCGAAACTCTCTAAGTCTAGAAGATCTCAAGGGTGGATGTGAGTTTAATGAAGATAACAAACAATTGATCGTGGGTTATCTATGAGCAAGACACAACCAAACGCCCTTCTCACTAGGAAAGGTGTGGTCAAACCCAAAAATAGTGTTTATGGATTAACTTTTCAAGTATATCTCATGGTTTCGACAATATATCATCACTAGGTCTTCTATAAGGTCTAGGGTGACAAATACAAGTACAACAACAATTGAGGAGGTTTGTAGTATATCTTAATGTATCTTGGGTTAAATCTACTGATGATATTTCCTTTCCATGAATTGATGCATTTCTTTCCCATATCAACTTAATCAATGAGTATTATGATGATGCCACCACATTGAAAGAAAACTCCATGGGTTGTGACCATTTGAAGCTTTAAGTGTTTAACATTGTAATATTTCAAAGCTTGCATTTTAACCGTCGTCATGGAGATGCCTCCATATCCATTGTTTAGAGGTGGTGCGTCTTTTAGTAGTACTGAGAGAGTTCAAAATATGAAGCCTTTGATGAAATTGTTGAATGGAAGGGCATGTATGAAGAGAGTGTCTCTATATTAGTTATCGATTCCTCCTTTTTCTTCGTCATCTATAAACCTACGCAAGAACCGAATTTAGTAATACATTTCGATGGAGTAATAAGAATTAAAATAAGTATTTCAAATGAATCATGGGAAGCAAGAGCGAGAGAAGTATCTTAAATCTCGTCACACTACGAGGTATCACCATTTAAAAGACAAATGTTTGATATTAGTGTGTTTTTAGACTTGTTGCAAGTTTAGACAGAGTCTCGAAAGCTAAAACTCACTCATTGCCTCCTCGTGGTGGTACTACAACCTCTCCATTGATGCATTTTGGCCTATGGGGTGTTTTTTTTTAGACATTTCAAGGTCCAACAAAGCTTCCATGAGTAAAACACATCACTTGATACTTTGTTTTGATTGTATGGTGCCCTTACTCATTCATTTTCCCTCTTCGTGTGTTTTGGATTTTGATAATTTTTTTGACTTGTTCTTGGGTCTGATGGAGCTTCCATGAGAAATATGCATCACTAAATGCCCTGACTTGATGTAACAACTACCTTACCCATGTGTTTTACCTCTTAGTACATTTTTTAGGTGCATTGGTTTGACACAAGAGGTTAAGTGATAGCTCAGAAAAATTCAAACATGGGATCATATTTGACATACTCATTTTTATAAAAACCAACTAGTTGCAAGGCCTACCCATCTTTCAATGTCACGAATGTTAGATTCATTAAAAACAAATTTAATTAAAAGACGATATTGTGCCACAAAGTTCTCCATTGATCCAGGTGGATATTGGTGGCCACCCACCTGTTCCATATTCCAACTGGCTCATCTGGACAATTTTTCAGTTCAACACATTTCTCTGTAATGGGGACATTTCTTTGTAATTGTGGGTTCTTTTCTTATGGGGCTATCCTGAAGCCCTGCACAACATCCCGGTGGATATTGGTGGTCGCCCACCTATTCCAACTGGCTTATTTTGGAAGTTTTCATTTCAGTACATCTTTATGTACTTCTAGGGTCGTTTTGGGGCTAAACAATGTTTTTTTGGCTTGCCACAGTCAAACTATAGATGGAGTCAGAGTTTGAAAACATAATTTGTATTTCTCAAAAATACCTTTCCAACGCATTATCATGCGCCTAAAACGGAGATCGTATGCAAAAGTTATGACCCTGAGAAGTTAATGTACTAACTTACCCCAACGAGGCCCATATGACTTTTGGCATTTCATCTCCTAGGGTTAGGGTTTTGGATGTCTAGGGTTTTGGCATTCATGTTTATCATAAAAATGCCTTCAGAGCCTCATTGTAATCATCTTCTTACGAATGAGCGTAGCCATCACATCTCTTCTCACAGATAAAGCTGCCACCAATCTAGCAAGTCTTTCACTATGTATTTTTACAGTCTCTTTACAATTCTTTCATTAATAAAAATCATGTATTGTTGTATTTTTCTGTTTCTCGCAATTTTCATGAGTATTTCATTATCTCTGCTTTCATTTCGTTCCGAAAATAATTTGGATTAATGGTATCAAAGCAGGTTGCTCTTGATTGTTTTTTAGCAGATGTCCCCGATGAGGTCTGAGTATAGCCAGTTGGGTCTCGAGATTGTGTCTATTGAGGAGAACCACTCTCGCACGCCCAAGAAACCCTCAATGGTGGTAGAAAATAAAAACAACGAAGCAGAAGATTCTATTAACCTGTTGCTTGAGCAATCTCTCACGCGACAAAGCGACGAAATGATGGAGAATTTTGCACACATCCTTCAATGCCTGCTGATAGCAACATGCACATCTTTATCAAGCAACCATTTTGGAGGAACCTCTCCCTTCAAGGTACAAGTTAATTTTGATATTCCCATATTTGAAGGTCAGATAGATGCGGATGCCCTAGAAAAATGATTAAATCTATTCGAAGGTTATTTCTCTGTTCAAAAATTTTCCGACACGGAAAAGATCACCTTTACACCCCTCAAGGCTCTCCCCCATGTCAAACATTGGTGGGAAACTTACTCGAAGAAAAGTTCCACAAAGGAATCTGGAATATATGGGGCTGAGCCCACTTGGTATTTTTGTGTGGATGCGGTCAAGGAACAATACTACCCAATTGATAACTATAAAGACCAGTACATGAGATGGACCACACTGTGGCAAGAGAAGGGCCAAACAGTGTCGGAGTTCACAAATACTTTTCATACCTTCGACATCAAGCTGGGTATCAAAGACTCTTAGTGACATCTGGTTCTGAAATACCATGGGGCTCTGCATAGGTACATCCAAACCAAAATGGATTTCCTAAACATCTCATCATTGGGAGTTACCTATCGATATGTTGTCAAAATCGATCAAAAATTTAGGCACTAGAACAAATGGGAATTTGGGTCTGCAAATCCGTAACAACCAAAGCATGGTAAATATGGCCCTAACCAACAAACTCTAGACAACCAATCCAAGACACGGGACAAGAAGGGTAAAGGAAATACGAAGAATGGCATTGGGAAGTGGTGTGACTTCCACAAAAGCCCCTGGCACAACACTGATGAATGTCGTTTGAAACAGTCATTGGTGGTCAAGGTCAAAGACACAGAGTCGAACCCTAATTCGGAATCTGATTCATAAAATATTGAAAACAAACAAATCATCGACGCCAACCCCACTGCTACTATCACGACCACAACAATTCAACCAGAAGAACCAGTAGATCCTGAAGAGGGGGAGCATCTCTTCCATTCACAGATGTGGGTGAAGGGTACCCCATTGCATTTCATTGTTGATAACGACAGCCATAAGAACCTCATCTCAGTTGAGGTCATCAAACAATTGGGGTTGTCGACAACACCACACCCGCAACCATACAACATCAGGTGGCTTCACCAAGGACTAGATCTTCGTGTCAGCCAATAGTGTTGTATTCCCTATGGCATACAACCCTTCAAGGATGAGGTAGTGTATGATGTTTCCCCTATTGATGTTTTGGGCCAACCATATATGTGGAAACATCATGTTTTTTATGATTCTAGACCGCATATTGTCATTATTACTCTAGGAGGTCATCTCTATAGGATACCAAAGGTAGTTCCGACTGTTGTTCCACCAAAATAGTGCCGCAAGGTAATCTCTCATACTGCAAAACTCATCCTCTTCACAGTCTGTTCAAAGGATGCACAGAAGGCCACTACAACCATTGCAGCCTCAACACCTTCTATCCAACAAAAGCAGATTGTCAAAGAGAAAGAAGATATTGTTTCTTCACCTACAATGGTGCCTACACAATGCCCCATCAAACCCAGATACAACAAGTTGGTGGAACAGATTCAACCCTACTATCAATAAGTTCATTACAACCTTCCATAGACCAAGCAGTGTAACTTCTTCAACAAGGCACGCAAATCACCAAGATTCAGACTTAGAAAATGCTTTCCCCTCTTCCCCAGGCACTCAACGCAATGGAGACCATTGCTTCCTAAGGGGGGAGGATTTATCCAAGTGGATATTGGTGGCCACCCACCTGTTCCATATTCCAACTAGCTCATCTGGACAATTTTCAGTTCAACACGTTTCTCTGTAATGGGGACATTTCTTTGTAATTATGGGTTCTACACTTATGGGGTTGTCCTGAAGCCCTACACAACATCCTGGTGGATATTGGTGGTCACCCACCTATTCCAACTAGCTTATTTTGGAAGTTTTCATGTTAGTACATCTTTCTGCACTTCCAGGGCTGTTTTGGGGCTCTAAACAATGTTTTCTTGGCTTGCCACAATCAAACTGTAGACAGAGTTAGAGTTTGATAGCATAATGCATATTTCTTGAAAAGACCTTTCCAACGAGCTATCACGCACCTAAAATGGAGATTGTATGCAAACGTTACGACCCCGAGAAGTTAATGTACTTACTTACCCCAACGAGGCCCACATGACTTTTGGTGTTTCATCTCCTAGGGTTAGGGTTTTGGATGTCTAGGGTTTTGGTGTTCATGTTTATCATAAAAAGGCCTTTAGAGCCTCATTGTAATCATCTTCTTGCAAATGAGTGTAGCTGTCACATCTCTTCTCAAAGATAAAGCTGCCACCATTCTAGCAAGTCTTGCACTCTGTATTTTTACAGTTTCTTTACAATTCTTTCATTAATAGAAATCATGTATTGTTGTATTTTTTTATTTCTGGAAATTTTCATGAGTATTTCATTGTAATATCTATGCTTTCATTTCGTTCTGAAAATAATCTAGATCAGGCATGAGCTCATGAATGTTGACATGTTTAAATTTTAATATGAATCATGTCAAAGAGTTTATTTGGCCATGACATTGTTATACATGCTCAACTTCCTTCATTTACTACAAAGATGGATAAAGGCTTGGTAAACCAAAAAGTATTTTGCTAAAATATGCTCTATGTTTCTAGTAGAAGTGTTACATTTGAGTGTGTAAAGTATCATGGATCAAACAATTCATATGCCATCTCTTTTTACCCCATATCCTTCAATGATCTTAACATTTAGTTATTGTAAATGGATCTCATTGAAATGCTAAAATGTTAGAATATGCTAACTGAACAATGGAATAGTGTAGGCAATGCTTCTTATTGGTGGGGTTAAATCTCACTCCATGCTCAACCATGTTGAGCAACCACACATCAAACTTGACCATGCTAATGCCATGATCAATTCTTTCCGTAACACCTCAAGTATTGATACCTTCGACACATTATGTATATACATTTCAACTTAAAATCAAACCACTACCTAGTCATGATTCACAAAGAAGTAGAGAAACAATGCAACATACCAAGTAAAAAAGGCTAACCAAAGGGTAGTCACCGAATCACAAAAAACAATATGTGAGCGCTTGATTAAAGATTCATTATTGAAGGAAAATCATGCAATCATCATTCACAAGAAAGATAAACATTAGGCCATGCAAGGATGATCCCAATTGTCAACTCAAAAAACTCAATGAATAGTGAGACCTAAAGAGTACGTGACAACCATAATGAACTATCCATACATATTAAAATAATCATGGGGCTCATTAATCGCCAATGCAAGTAGATGGAGAGACAAATCCTTTTAAAATAAGTCATCTAAATCATAACAAATACCATAGACAAATCCTTTTAAAATAAGTCATATAAATCATAACAAATACCATGAGTAAATCATTCAACAAAGCACCCCAAGGATTCATGCAACATAAGAGAATGGGGGTCCCCACTCCACATTGGTTTGGGAGTGTTGAGGTGTCAATAGATATTTATTTAAAAACATAGAGGGTCATTTGTTGATGTTCAAACTAATAAATGTACAAGTAAAACATTCCCTATATTAATTAATTGCCTAAGTACCATGAATTGTTTCCCTCTTTGAGGGTTTTAACCACATAAACATTGGTGCCCTAATTTTTTAATTGTGAATGAACATTGATCTGGATTATATATAGAATGAAATGAAGGCAAACAATATAAAAAAGAAACACATACACACAAATATATTGCAGAGAACATGGTAATATAGTGAAACACAAATTCTATTAATGAATTAAATAGGAAAACACTCTAAAATGCAAAGTAATACAAACTACCTAGAATGATGGTAGATTATCTCTAATAGAGTTGTGTCGGCTACTCTCAATTCACTTGAAGACATTACAAGAGGTAAAAACTACCTTTTTAACAAAAAGTATGATGCCCTAAGATGCAACATCCCTAAAGATCCAAAACCCAAACCTTATGAATTGATGTGGCAAAAAGGAATGCAAGCACCAAGGAGGTTAGTTGATATGTCAACATCTTGGGTCACAACTTTGGCATACAAACTCCATTCAAAGCATTTATTAGACCATTACAAATCTTAATTCGTGCTCTATGTGTTTGGCAGGGCACACAATCAAATATTCAAAGATTTGTGGGCTATGTCAACTACCAAAAATGCAAGGGAAATGCTCGAAAAATGTGTTGGAAGTTTAGGACCTGAAAAACTATAGTATTACTACCAATATGTGGAACAATTTTGAGTCAATAGAACAAGTGGGTGGGCACCAATATCCACTTGGAACAAGAATTTGGATATGCCCTCCTTTCTAACAAAAAAACACCTAAATCCAACAAAGATATTTTGGATCTAATCCTTGGTATGGTCATCATCTAGTTGGGGTTGTTTTGCTGCATGAGTGGACCAAAAATATTATTTAGTAGGTTGGATCTACTAATACAGAAAAATGCAATGTGTGTGAGTGAGTTAAATGGGTCTAATATATCCCCAAGCTTGCGTAAGAAAACTAATCGAAAGTTGTAAGAAGAAGAGAGGCAAAAGCTTCAATGTAAGCCTCTTGATGGATTGGGCTTGTGTTGAGAAGGAAATGAACCTACAAACAACATAAGAAGGCAACACAATCTTATTACCCTTTAATAATACTAGTGATCCGAAGAGTTAGCAAACCATCAAATGAAAGCATGAATTCAAATGACAAAATGAGCATATTTGGGGGGGGGAGAAGATAATGTCTTGCATTATCCAATGGAAAGGCAATACAAATAATGAAGATATCACATGGGAGGAGAAATGAAGGATGGCCTACAAGCTCTCTCAAAGGGAGGTTTGTTTTCTCCAATTTCAAACTCCCTCTCGTTGCTTCACTAGAGTGAATTGGACAATACCTCCCCTTGTTTAATGGCCAAATGGGAGGAAATTTGGGCATCACAGCCACTATGGAACCTCAAATGACAAATTATAGCAATATGATTCTCATTCTTGGTAATGGACTTGCTGCATAACTTTACATTAATTGAACATGTGAAAATGCATGGAGGATGCCTTCATTTATAGGCTTTCCTAGAGAATAAATGGGGGGGAATGGAGCTCCATGTTGAATCTTGGTCCATATGATTGCTTTTAATCTAGGTATGGGAAAGGGATGGCTAAGATGCTCCACCTTGAGTGAAGAAATCACATTGATATGACTGTCCCTTGACCAACAATGTTGTAGAAATGACCACAACATTCAATGGGCAGTGGAATTTAATGCGTTGTTGGTGTAAATGCATTGCACAAGGATCGAAGGACCATTGGTATAATTGTGTGTCCTCTTCAAAGGAGGGTTGTGAAATTCTCCATTCTAGTCCATTTAAATGTTGGCTATGATCATCCATGATCATTTATCCTTTTCTCCATGGTTTAGAGATTGTAACCATGGTAAATGTTGATTTATGATGTATTTGATGAACATCACTTAAGTGTCGCAAGTGGATGAAATTGGTGTGATAATTGAGGGAAAGATGGAAACCCTTGAGGTGACTAGATCATGAGGCCATGATTGAGATCTAGTAAGGGTAAAAGATGGAAACCCTTAAGGCAACTAGATCATGAGGGCACAATTGTGAATCTCTAGGTTGAGGTTAAAACCTCAAAATGACTAGGGAAGTGACATGATATTGGGTAGGCTATGAAGCCAAAAGAAAAACCAACAATAAGATTTGAAGAGCCTCAATCAAAATCTCCAAGAGGATATATCATAAGGGTAAGAGGTGGAAACCCTTGAGATGACTAGACCTAAATGTCACAATTGCTAGGTTTTGATACTAATTGATATTCACACATTCACAATTCTAATACTCACACATAAGAAGGCAAAAGAGAAAGAAAGTATGCTAGTGTTGATGCTTGAATCCGTCGGGACTGAAACGACAACCTCACAAGGATATGAATCCTCCTGTGTTTTTATAGAGGTAGTACTCCTCTCTGTTTTATGATATTCTTTTAATTCTAAATTTCCAAAATGATATAGGACTTTGAGAGAGTCCACTATTGTATTCAAAGAAAGATAAAAGTTGTAGAAAAAAAAAACGTTTTATTTTGAAGAGAATTCTTGAGAGATGACCAGGAACCTCATACATCACACATTTGAAAACATAAGCAAAATTTCCTCACATCCATCATAGCTAGACTAAATATTTCTAATCACGCATAAAAATAAAAGAAGATGATCCGTACGCATAAGAGAACTTTAATAGAGTAGATACATGTGGAGCTCAAAGGAAGAAAATGACAGATCAATCTCAAATGTTTTATACTCAAAATGCACAGTTATAAAACACCGTCAAAACTGATCCCGATTTAGTTCTCTTGGGATTTCTGAAAAAAATATTAAAGTATGTTACAAATCTTTGAAATTAAAATGTGTTTGTCCATAGGAATGGGATTGGGGCTCCCGTGGACCATAAAAGTAAATATAAACAAGAAGTAAACCATGGAGGGAAGACAGTGGGGGAAGGTAGAGTAGCAAGACTATGATGGTATCTCTCGCCTTTCACTTGCTTGTTGTTGTCCTTTTATTTTCCTCGTTGACAGTTGCAAGAACTATCTCAATTGTTGTTTCTTGGCTCTCTTTAGTTAATTTATCGATTTCCCTCTTAAACCAATCTTCAATGTAATTCCTCATTGGCACAACATTTATTTCATGCCTAATTTTGATATTAAACAATTCACCTTCTAAATCTCTTAGGTCATGAGAAATATCATGGATTGCCTCCTTAATATCTTGATTTTTCATAGAATAATTGATAAGCCAATTATCTATCTCTTCTTCGCCATATTCAATTATGCCATTAAATTTCTCAACCGATAATCCCTTTAATATCTCCACTTTTTCATCAAATTGTTGCCTTTTCATAAACATTGAACTGAAAATTAATTTAGAATCTTACACCTCACCAATGCTTCTTGCTAAATCTATCTCCGTGAGCCTTCTGAATAATTTTTTTCTTTTCACTATGGCTTCACTGCATGCTTGGACAATGTTTCTCAAATTCTTGATCTTTTCTTTCCAACATGCATTCAACTTTTTGATCCAACTTGGAGAAGGCGGATCTTCTTCTCTCATTTTCAATTATGTCATGTTTGAGACCTTTATCCCAAATGGTAAGACAACATCTGTGTAAAATCCTTCTTCATTCTTAAGAGATACTCACAAAATGCATGTGCCCTTGAACCAAAAGAAACAATATTTTTTGATACCTCTCAGGCCTCTATTATCCATGACATTCTCTTTTTAATGTTTTTTCAACATAATTTCAGACCGTTGTGAACAAACTTGAAGATCCCTTTAACTTGATACCAGGTGTAGTTGGTTTAATCATTGTCAAAGGACTGGCTAGGATTGGAAGAGGCATCAAGGCAGTCTCCAATTCTTTGATCTTGTCTTTTAATTTAGCATTCTCGGCCTCTAGACTATCAAAAGAGTCGTCGAGTCTGTCCTCAGTTGCCCTATGGATTTTGGAAATCTAGGACAGTCGCATATACTTGAGGTCGACCTCTGAGCGAGCCTTTCCTTTTTTATTTTTCTAGTCAATTCTTTCTACAATCAGCTTTTTAGATTCTTTGTCAAAAACAACGCTTTGAAAAGTGAAGGATTCTTCTTCACTAAAGGTCTCATTCCCAATAACTTCTAGTAAACAATCTTGTTGAGCAATATGTTCCTGTTGTTCTATAGCAGAAAATATTTTTTCAATGTCTGCTTCTAGTTCCATATCCTCCAAGGAAAAGCTTTGGATGCCATTTTCCATAAGATTAATTTCTTCCTCTTGCACTGAGTTTTTTCTTTTGTTTCTCACGGGCATCTTGTGTGAAATTTCAATTTTTCCAGGGGGAGGATTCTTCTCTCCCCCTCCACTGGAACTACTATTGACATTATTTTTAATTGGGTGTGTCATTGGAGCACTGCTCTTGGAGGTAGTATTCTTAGGAGTGACAACTGAAGATTGAACACTTCTTTCACTGGGATTTTTTCCTTTTTGCTTGTAAATATCATTAATGCTAAGTAATGTTTCTAAATCGTCAGCGTTATGTACATGAGTGCTTTGGCTGTTAGCTTCTTCTTCTTCGTTCAAGACAATTTGAATGAAAGATTTACTAAACCCTACTGATAGCATATATCCAACACAGATTTTGGTCAGATCAAAACCTTTGATATTTTCAGCATACTTTAAACTCACATTGTTAAAATTATTTGCAAATTCGTCAATTTTAGTTATATTTTTGAAAACAAACTCTCCAATATTCCATGGCAGGGGAATAAACTATTTTTTCCTTTTTTCATGAAAAAAGTGCAACCATAAGTTATATTGCCTCACCACCTTTGTAATAAATAATTTATTGGGTACGTAATATGGGAGAAAAGAAGGATTTTCTTTTGAGCAAAATATCCTTATGATACTGTGATTCTCCATTTTCTCTAAATATTTGGTAGCTTCAATAGATATCCTTGGAGTGTTTTCGCCCAACAAAAGCTTTTTGAAGACTGAAACAAAATCATTATAAACTTCATAGAAAAACAGAGGGGTTTTATGCCTTCACAATGCATGATACCAAAAGGTAACATGATCTGTTTCACAATTTACTCATTTACTCATGGTTAAGTTTGGGAATCGGAAACAATGCACAATAGCAAATATCAAATAAGAGGCCATACATAAATTTCTATATTCTTTGTAGTGTGACAATTGGGAAGAGATTTCGATAGAAATGAGCTTTCCCCAATAAAAAATGGCATGTTCTTGAACTGTAAAATACAAAATATATAAAATCATCTAAGATATAGAAGTAGTGTTTTCCTGACATGTTACTCTGGTAAATAGCCATGCAATTTCTCGATAGGGAATTTTTAGACATTCAACCTGGATTCTGGTTATGTCTACTGCGACAAATGCAGGATTCTCCAAATATTTTGGCATGAGGTCAAGCCCATTGTTATATTTTTTCAAGAATTCTCTACAATCTTCACCTTTGAAAGTAAGAGTCGGCTCCGACAACTTTAACATCTTGCGGAAGACTTGAGGTGAAAGAGAAATCAGAGAATGACCCTGGAGTTGTATGATTCTTTGATTTGGTACGTACTTATCCACAAACCATGCAACGATTTCCTTACAATCGAAAACCTCAGGAACACATCCAACACGAGCAATTCCAGATGTCCAAATTACATTCCATCTTTCTGTAAAGTAGTAGGGAGGAATAATACCAGTATGCCCTCGACCACTGGAAGTTTCCAAAAATATTCAGAGTATCACCACAAAACTGTAGTCTAGATGATGCTTCCATAGGTTGACGAAACTATTTCTTCAACTGGATAATGATCTCAAATAAATCTTTTCAGAAAGATAATGATATTTTAATCCCTTGGAAAATGAAGATTAAATGAGATTTTAATGAATAATTCCTCAAGCCTTTCGTCATTAATGGCGATCTTCTCGGGACCTACACAACAGTTGTTAGCATTAAACAATACTTAATGTGTAATGGGAAAATCAACAAAATGGTGGGGACGGGTGTGAGAGATTTCAATACAAGGTTTTCATGAAACCGTCAACCCGTGGTTGTAGAGATGATCAAAATTATACTAAGTGTAGAGGAACGGTTGGTCGAACTCGCGTGCATGAAGAATGAAATACTTTGGAGCCTGGCACCCACAACGAGGCTAAAGTTAAAGTGATGGTCGAAATGTAGATCACAGAACTTGAAGTGCAAAGTGAGGGTCACAAAAAATGGAGAGTGAAAGTTTGAACCCGTGAAATTGAAGAAAAAGTCTAAGTGTTGAAACAGACTTATGAAATATGTAAGTGGATGGAAATGAAGGTCCGCAAATCCATGAATTGAAATATGGCTAAGTATAGTAACCAGAAAGGGAAAGATGAATGGATGAAAGGAAATGGGAATAAGGGGAAGTATAGAAGGGGAACAAAAATTGAGTAAAGAAGTGGGGAAAATAGAATGTGGAAGGAAAACATGGAAGCACAAAATGGTCTCAACAACTAGCTCCAACTGTGGGATGTTAACCCCCTGTGGGTTGTCAAGAATCCAAAATCTTCATGACCAAGTGCTTCTATATTTTTTGATATGGAGTCGAATAGTAAGGATGTACAAAATAAATTAAAAACTATGTACAAGGAGATGAGAAAATTCTAGGCGAAGAAAATTTTCAAATGTTGCCCATTAACAGGTAGTGTTAACATTTTCCCTTCATATCTTTGAGCATATAAGCATTAAAACCCATAATATTTTCAATGATATATGGTCCAACCCAAAGCGCTTCAAATTTTGTGTGCTTCGATGGTTTCTCCTTAGCTTTGTTTCTGAGTAACACCAGTTCACCCTTTTGGAAATTCTTTATGGTTGCACTCTCATCAAAATATTTTTTGATACTTTGATGTCTCTAAGAAGTTCTATACAAAGCTTCACTTCGCTCTTCCTCCAATTTCAATAATTGATTCATTCTATTTTGCATAGGTGTACTATCTTATGCATCCTCTGTATTAACTACACAATTCAAGGCATTTAACTCGAGGTTGATTGGCATTTTTTCTTATTTCCCATAAACCAACATATACTAAGACATCCCAATACCATCTTTCAGAGTCATTCTACTTGCCCATAGAGCTTCCGTCAATTTCAAATGCCAATTATTTTGGTTCTTATCAGTAGTTTTCTTCAATATTTGAATGAGTGTCTTATTGGTGAACTCTGCAAGACCATTCCCTCGTGTATAATAATTTGATAACTGCCACATGACAATCCCATATTCTCCACAAAATTCTGTAAATTTTGACTCGATGAAAATTGAACCATTGTCAGTAATAAATTTTTCTCGGACACCAAACCTTGACAAAATATTATCTTTGAGAAACTTAATCAAATCTTCAGAATCAACCCTTTTTAATGCTACTGCTTCTGGCCACTTCGTAAAATAATCTGCAACGGTGAGGATATATATGTGCCCTTTACTTGATTTTGGATTTATTGGCCCGACGACATCAAGTCCCCATTGGGAAAATGTTTGTTCTACAGATATAGGTTGTAATGGAATTGCAAATGTTTTCATTCTCCCTGAAAATTGTTGACAAGATACACATTTTCTTATGGTAGCATGTGAGTCCTTAAAAAATGACGATGAGTAAAACCCAACTCTTATTATTTTATGGGTCGTGGCGGTGGGCGCAAAGTGTCCACCACATATACTTTCATGGAATTCTTTCATCAATTCTTGAGCTCTCTTTTCATCAACACACCTTAACAATATGCCATCATAGTTTCTTCTGAATAATACATCAGTAATCAGTACATACTGATTTGACTTCATTTTTAGTGTTCATCGCTCCTTTGGGTTCATGGTGATTGGAAATTGTCCGGACCTCAAGTAAAATGTAATATCTTTATACCATTCTGAAACTGCTACCAAATCGAAATTACTCTATCCAAAGAATCATTATTCACAATGAGCTTACAAAGACCTTTTCCTTTGACTGCTTTTAAAGGCTTAATTTCAATGTCATGCTCTTGAATCTTTGCCAACCAATTTGCCCATTTTCCTTCTCTCAATTGTTGATTTAGAATCATCTTCACTGGAGAGGATGGAACATACGCAATGACATGAGAGTTCAATATACAAGTCTGAAAGTGTGCCACTGCTTTCACAAGAGATAGGGCTTGCTTCTCTAGTTCTGAATATCTTAATTCATAATCATGAAGGGTCTTGCTCATGAAACTAATTGGCAATTCTTCACCCTTGGCATTTCTTTGAGCAAGAAGAGATGCCACGACAATTTTAGTTGCAAATGAATAAATGATGAAGTCTCTTTAGAAATCTAGGCTAATGAGGACTGGGGTTGTAGTGATTTCCTTTTTGATATTACTAAAATCTTCTTGTGTATCTGTGGTCCATTCAAATCTTTGATCCTTTTTCAACAATGAATTGATCGACTTCACAATACTTGCATAGTGAGGGACAAATCTTCATACAAAGTTGTTTTTTCCAAAAAATGACTAAACTCCTTTTCTAGATGATGGAGGGTTGAGTTCATTTATAGCTTTAACTCTCTCAGGATCAATATATATATTCCTTCTTTGCACACGATATGACCCAATAATTTACCTTCTGTCACAACAAATAAACACTTTTTTTGGATTTAAAGAAACACCATATAATCTACATCTATCAAAAACTTTCCTCATGTGATGAATGTGATCACTCCTAGTTTTTTAGTGTATCGTTAAATCATCTTGGTAATCCACCATGAATTTTCCCATCAAACCCTCAAAAGCATGATCCATAGCCCTCTGAAATGTAGCTCCTGCATTCTTTAAACCAAACGACATCTGAGCATATGCATATGTCTCCCAAGGTGTTATGAAAGTTGTCTTTGCTCTATCTTCCTCAGCAACTAGGACTTGATTATACCCAGAAAAATCATTTAACATGGACATGCAAGCTGACCTGTGACTTGTTGGAGAAGAAATTCCACATTAGGCAACAAATAATTATCCTTTACACTTGATTTATTAAGGTCCCTAAAATCTACACACATCTGAATCTTCCTAGTCTTTTTTCTCACAACCACGGTATTTGAAAGCTAGTCAGAATGTTTGATGGGGTATATTATTCCAACTTTCTTTAATTTTTCCAATTCAACCTTTACTAGTGGATTTAATTTGGGGTTCATCATCCTTATCTTTTGCTTGACAGGTTTTGATCCTTCCCTCAAAGGAATAATGTGTTGGAATATTGTTTTATCATATGCCTTCAAATCATCATAACTCCATGCGAACACATCAATATATTCTTTAAAAAGTGTGACATATTGCTCTACTTCATCAACTGTGCAATCAACTCCCAAATTGATATATTTTGGGGAACTATCAATTCCAATATTAATCTTTCTTGTTTCTTGGACTTTTCGGAGTGATAATTCTTCTAGGAGATTCTTAGCGCGATCATCTCTTGTAAAAAGGGGCTCTGACTGAATACAATTCTTCGGAACAACAACTATGTCATTATCCTCATCTTCATCATAATTCACCAAAAAAAATTCTAGTTCTTCATCATTCTCAAATACTTGTAAATACTCCTGATTGTCGGGTACAACTGGTCGGAATATTCTTTTTACTTGAAAAGATGTTTTGCTCTGAACATCATCTGGGTTTGATAGTGAAGCCGCCAAAGCTAATGAATCTACCTTCTAATTTTTGTCCCTTGGGATGAAAGAAATGTCAAAAGAGCTAAAAGATTCCATCAATTCATTAACTCTTTTGGAATATAATTTGAGTCTTCTTTATTTAATCTTATATCTCTGGGTAACTTAATTTATTACCAACTCAGAGTCGCCAATCATAATCAAATGTCCTCTCTTCATTTCTTGTGTGAGAATCATTCCTTGAATCAAAGCCTCATATTCTGCCTCATTATTGGTGCATGCAAATTCAAGTCTAGTAGCATGTGGATGCACAATGTTTTTTGGGCTTATAAGGACAATTCCAACTCCATTCCCAGAACTTGAGCAAGCTCCATCAAATGATATCCTCCAGTATCCCTTAAAATGATTGTCTTGATTCTCCGTGTCTTCAACTTGCTCGATGTGTAAGATAGCATAGTTTCCAATCCCATCATCTATATAATCTTCCATTGGTTCATTATCCTTCTTTTTGAAGGAAAACGGCCTC
The DNA here is from genome assembly GCA_000966675.3 of Picea glauca. Classification (NCBI taxonomy): domain Eukaryota; kingdom Viridiplantae; phylum Streptophyta; class Pinopsida; order Pinales; family Pinaceae; genus Picea; species Picea glauca. Next base: position 15,768 of record JZKD02S2009019.1, on the reverse strand, counting down.
CTGGGTTCACGAGGAACCTTGATCATTGCTCCGTCTTTATCTGGCAACATCATGTAGCTTCCATAATTCATTATGTAGCCTCCAATCATAGATGGCCAATCTTTTCCTAGGACAACTCCATATGCAGGAGGAAGATCTACCACAACAATATGGAAAACTATAATAATACGAGGAGCAGTAGTGATCCAAGCAGAAAAATCTTTGATCTCCCCATAAATTGGCACTTGTTTGGAATCAATTGCATAAATGCTTTCACTTGTTTCATAATATTTGGTGCAGCTCATACCTAGTGCCTCCATGACCGCCAATGGAATAATATTGTTTGTCATGCAAGTGTCAACTAAACAATTGTGAAGTGCAACATCATGATTCTCAATTGAAATATAGAAAGGTGGAACCTTACCTCTCAACTTGACGGTTGATGTGTTTTGGCTTTGTTTTGGACTTATGACAATGACCTCCATTCTTCTAGATGGGTCATCCAACAATCTCAAAATATTTTCCCTTTGTTGAGGGATCTTCACCACTTCCCTCAGCTTACTCAAATCCTCTACAACGTTATATTTCATCTGGGGAGGGTTTGATACCAGATGTTGCTTTTTGGTTCCAATGCTATTTACCACGTTTTTATTGGCCTCTTTCTCATTCTCTTTTTCTTTTTCTTTTTCTTTTTCCTTTTCAGAATCAACTTTATTTTTGGACTTATTTACAAATGTTTGTGTTTGGGAAACATTTTCTTGTGAGTCAGGATCATTGTCGCCTTCTTCAAATATATACATGGACGTCTCGCAACCGCCCATCTATACAATTTCAAAATTTTCCTGCGGTTAATAATCATTTTCTTGCTCAACTATTCGTTCATAATATATCTCATCTAGAACAACTGCATTTGGAATTGGTTGCCTGGGAACCCTTTGTCTTTGTTTATTATCAATATTTTCAAACCTGAATCTATTTTCTTGGGGAAGGTTCCTTCTCTATTCTTGGACCGACATTCTCGGGTTTGCTACATAATTATCACCCCTTCTTAATCTGGTTATTTCATTCTACATTTTCTTGATGGTTCGATTCATTTATGCAATCTCAATCTTTTGCTTAGTTTCTTATGCTGCAACAGGGTCTACCTTCACATCTGGTATTGTTCCCTTAAAGAACCCACCTCTAGTGGCTTGATTTTGAATCGGTCGCAACTTTTTCTCTCCATTCTTTCTCGAACTAGAGGCTCCTTGATCATTGATATTCAGGCTTCCCAGCTGCCTATGTACTTTTCCTAGGATGATATCGGGGTAAACACCCGTTTCAATCATGATTTCTTCCATCTTCGTGGATTTAGTCATTGCTTCCTCCAGGGTATCCATTTGGGATGTTATAATAACAAACTTCACATTTGGAGGCATGGAATTTTTATAACAACCAAGTATCACTGGATCATTCGACCTTTTATCTTCTGGAATCTTACTCAGAGTTTTATTAAATCTGAGATTGAAATCTCGTATTCTCTCGTTCTTCTTCAAACCAATCTGGGTGAAATTAGTGAGAAGAGTATGATATGAGACTGGGGGAGCGAGCATAGTCAGAAACATGGCTTCAATATCACCGAATGAACCAATTGATCTAGTGGGTAATGTTGTGTACCATTCATAAGCTTGGCCCGATAAGGTTTGAAGAAACAACCTTACAATCACATCATCATGTTCAACACGATGAAAATCACAAACATCTAGTAATAAATCAAGGTGTCTTTTGGCATCAATTGTTCCATCTCCAGAAAATTCTTTCAGAGTACCCTTAGGGAGAATAGGGAGGTCATGTTGCTCACGTCGAAGATCGAGGGGGGAGTCTCTTATTCTTCTTCGGTTTCCAAATGTTATCCCTTCTTGATTTCTTCCACCACCTCCTCCGCCTCCTTGTCTTTCTTCATGATGTTCTTCATTTCTTCTTTCCATGTCAAGAGGTATTTCAGGAATACGTTTTTCGCTTCCTAGAATATGCAGTTGCTTGCTTTTACTTCTGGTAATAGGTCCCTTGTATTTGTCCAACTTCAGTTTCGGCATTGTTCTTTCACTCTTCGAGCTCATATTTTGTTTCTTTGGTCTTGTCTTTCGTCCCTCCTTTGTCTTCGAAGGATTTCTCTTTCCTCTTCTTAGACGAGTGTTTTCCAAGATCTTTCCAATTCTTCCCTGGTCTCGGCTGTTGTTATTACAAGGTTATATAGCTGATGCAATATGCTTCATTGATTATTCAATCCAATTTCTAACTGGGGCTGATCAGCCTGAGGAAAAGTCATGTATTTTCAAAAAATGATAAACCAGATTTCAAATTTTTAGTCGGTTCCCTAGTATGGTTGACAAAAATGTTGACACCTAAATCCGTCGGCACCGAAATGGAAACCTCACAAGGATACAAATCCTCCTACATTTTTATAGAGGTGGTATTCCTCTATGTTTTATGATATTATTTGAATTCTAAATTTCCAAAATGATATAGGACTTTGCGAGAGTCCACTATTATATTCAAAGAAAGATCAAAGTTGTAGAAAATAAAAATGTTTTATTTTGAAGAGAATTCTTGAGAGATGACCAGGAATCTCATACATCACACATTTGAAAACATAAGTGAAATTTCCTCACATCCATCATATCTAAACTAAAGATTTATGATCACATATAAAAATAAAAGAAGATGAGTTGTACACATAAGAGCTTTAATAGAGTAGACACATGTGGAGCTCAAATGAAGAAAAAGATAGATCAATCTCAAATATTTTATACTCAAAACTTAGAGTTATAAAACATCGTCAAAAGTGATCCCGATTTAGTTCTCTTGGGATTTCTAAAAAAATATAGAAGTCTGTTACAAACCTTTGAAATTAAAATGTGTTTGTTTAGAGGACTAGGATTGGGGCTCTCGCGGACCATAAAAGTAAATATAAATAATAAGTAAATTGTGGAGAGAAGATAGTGGGCAAAGGCATAGTAGCAAGACTATGATGGTATCTCTCTCCTTTCACTTGATTGATGTTGTCCTTTTATTTTCCTCGTTGACAGTTAAAAGAACTGTCTCGACTGTTGTTTCTTGGCCCTCTTTAGTTAATTTATCGATTGCCCTCTTAAACCAATCTTCAACATAATTCCTCATTGGCGCAACATTTATTTCATGCCTAATTTTGATATTAAACAATTCACCTTCTAAATATCTTAGGTCATGAGAAATGTCATGGATTGCCTCCTCAATATCTTGATCTTTCATAGAATAATCGATAAGCCAATTATCTATCTCTTCTTCGCAATATTCAATTATGCATTAAATTTCTCAACCGATAATCCCTTTAATATATCAACTTGTTCATCAAATTGATGCCTTGTCATAAACATTGAATTGAAAATTAATTTAGGATCTTGCACCTCACCAATGCTTCCTGCTAAATCTATCTCTGTGAGCCTTCTGAATAATTCTTCTCTTTTCACTGTGGCTTCATTGCATGCTTGGACAATGTTTCTCAAATTCTTGATCTTTTCTTTCCAACAAGCATTCAACTATTTGATCCGACTTGGAGAAGGGAAATCTTCTTCTCTCCTTTTCAATTCTGTCATGTTTGAGACCTTTATTCCAAATGGTAAAACAACATCTGTGTAAAATGCTTCTTCATTCTTAAAATCAACTTGGAGATACTCATGAAATGCATGTGCCCTTGAACCAAAAGAAACGATATTTTTTATACCTCCCAAGACTCTATTATCAATGACATTATATTTTTAATGTTTTTCTCAACATAATTTCAGACCAATGTGAGCAAAATTGAAGATCCCTTTATTTTGATACCAGGTGTAGTTGGTTTAATCATTGTCAAAGGACTGGACAAGATTGGAAGAGACATCAAGGCAGTCTCCAATTCTTTGATCTTCTCTTTTAATTTAGCATTCTCAGCCTCTAGACCATCAAAAGAGTCATCGAGTCTATCCCCGGTTGCCCTATGGATTTTGGAAATCCAGGACGGTTGCATATACTTGAGGTCGACCTCTGAGTGAGCCCTTCCTTTTTTATTTTCCTGGTCAATTCTTTCTACAATCAGCTTTTTAGATTCATTATAAAAAACAACGTTTTGAAAAGTGAAGGATTCTTCTTCACTAAAGGTCTCATTCCCAATAACTTCCAGTAAAGAATCTTGCTGAGTAATATGTTCCTGTTGTTCTATTGCAAGAAATATTTTTTTAATGTCTGCTTCTAGTTCCATATCCTCCAAGGAAAAGCTTTGGATGTCATTTTCCATAAGATTTTTTTCTTCCTCTTGCACTGAGTTTTTTATCTTCTTTCTCATGGGAAACTTGTGTGAACTTTTAATTTTTTCGGGGGAGGATTCTTCTCTCCCCCTCCACTGGAACTACTGTTGACAGTATTTTTAATTGGGCATGTCACTGGAGCACTTCTCCTGGAGGTAATATTCTTAGGAGTGACAACTAGAGATTGAGCACTTCTTTCATTGGGACTTTTTCCTTTTTGCTTGTAAAGATCATTACTGCTAAGTAATGTTTCTAAATCACCAACTGATCTGAAAATGAGAAGACTTGTATCTTTTAAAATATTTGTAAGTGTTAATTATGTGTGCTTGGGAAAAAGGATCAATTTGCAAACACATAAACTATAGAGTTTTCTCAATTAAGATTCACATAATAACCAACAATAACAACCATCAAAGTAAACACATAACACAACAAATGATGAAGGAGTTCACCCCTCTCTTGGGCTACATCTCCTGGTCCAGCTTCTAATGGATATTTTTAATTATTTGTTCAAAGTGATAAAAATAGTTCTTTAAAATGCTCAAAATGCCAAATAGATGTCTCCAATGGCTCCAGAACATCCAAAAACCCCTAGCTGGGCTCTTTCTGCACCTGGTTTGGCCAAAAAATGAAGAAGATATCCTTCTAGAAAATTTCCCCTTCAAGCTTGTTGTCTCTGGTTCTCCAATTTGTACCTGTGTGTGACTAACCTGGATCCCATAGCATTACTAGGCCAAAAACCCAACACATCGCACCATTTCGAGAAATGGGGTGAACTGTCAATCCATTATAGGCCTAATGCCTTTTTTGGCGGAGGTTATGGTCGTATGGGCCATGTGGCCTAGCACTGACCTGGAATATAGCACCTACCCACATACAGTTGTAACTCCCACGCTCGAGGGTCATATGGAGTGGCCATATGGCAAGGTTTTTTGCACCTTCCAGGCTTAACACTGTGGACAAACATACCCGCGCACCAACATTTATATGTAATGGTCGTGTGGTGTATAAATTGGGGGTTGGGGCTCGGCCCCGACCCTTTTCTCCTCCAACGTAATCGTTGTTTCAATTCAAATAAATATTAACACACATATGGTTAAGTAACACTGCATAGGCAGGTTGGTGGCCCGACATATGTGAAGACTATGCCACTTCCCACGAAGGTCGGGGGTTCGACCCTCACAAACTACCACAACCTTTTATATATCGGAGGGGTGCCATGTTGCACCCCATGACTGGGCCACGTGGCAACATATCACTTGCCACCCAGATGACACATGTCAACAAAAAACTAGCCCACGTACCTTGCCACATCACCTGCCTAGTCAGCCTACCAATTCAACACCTCTGCATAGTGTCCAGTCCACTTCACCTGCCACGTGTGGGACCGTACCATGCCACATCAATACTGTATAGACTGTATAGTCAACAAAATTTTGTCTGTTTGGAAAAATGGACAGAATACAATATCTCACTCATACAACGTTTGCTTGAACCCATTCAAGTTGCGTTGGGATGGTGAGGACGAGGCCTACGCACGTGTCCTTTTTGAACCAATTCTGAGCACTTTGATTTTTGAGCGAATTTTGATCCCCTGGATCACTCCTCCCCATTGGGAAGATTTTGGACCTCCAAAAGACTACTTTCAGTCTATCTAAAGATGAGGGTACAGTTCCCTCACCTTTCCAACCTCAATCCACTTGGCCTTGCTTAG
>JZKD02S2008997.1:42196-58743 GCA_000966675.3 Picea glauca | reverse complement strand
TGGAGAAATTTCTATTTATGGAAAGTGGTTAACCCTAAAATAAGGAAAATAGGTTAAGTGACCTAGAAATGGGTTAAGTGACCTAAAAATGGGTTAAGTGACCTATAGGATGAAAATATAAATAAGATAACAATGGTCTCTTGTAGATCATCCTTTTTGTAGATCAATGGAGAGCTTCTTGTGAGAATATCTTTTCGAGTATTGATGGAGAGCTTCTTGTGAGAGCTTATTGAGCATTTTTTGTGTGGAACACTTGAGCATATTGAATATCTATAGGTGAATGAGGTAACCAAGGATATCCAAGCCAAATTTTAGAAGGAAGGTGAAGAAAAGAGGGTCGGAATTGAAGGGAAGATAAATTCTTTTGATGATGCTTTCTAAGGTATGTTATTTATAGGTCATCTCACCATTTTCACTATAAATTTGTTTCTATAATGATTCAGACTGTGAAATTTATATTCCATTGAGACAACATACCCAAGTATTTTTGGTAAAAAATTCATCTTGTTTCTCATTGTATTTTTGGATTTACACTCCGTGAAAAATAGGGTTTGTGGCTAGTCCTAAAACTAGTAAAAAACAGGTGTTTCGGGTACAAACATCATAACTTATTCATAACAGATCCAAATTCAATGAGACAAAATGTGTTGGTTAGCATACAATTTTTGGTATGTTTTGTAATAGTTTTAGATCAATTCAATGAACATTTTGTGCGGGGCACTCTCTACAAGGTCACTCTCTAGAATAAGACATAATTCAACAAGGTATGTCATTTTTGCTATAACTCATTTTCTGAGAGGGTCCAAGTAGCGCCACCTGGAGGAATAGCATAAACCACAATGATGAACATTGTGTATCAGTTTTAGATATTTATTCATTACAGGTACAAAGTTATGATTATTTCAAGTTGGGGTTGTTGACTAATCCAAAACTAGTCATGGTTGAGACAAGCAGTTGATNTGGAGAAATTTCTATTTATGGAAAGTGGTTAACCCTAAAATAAGGAAAATAGGTTAAGTGACCTAGAAATGGGTTAAGTGACCTAAAAATGGGTTAAGTGACCTATAGGATGAAAATATAAATAAGATAACAATGGTCTCTTGTAGATCATCCTTTTTGTAGATCAATGGAGAGCTTCTTGTGAGAATATCTTTTCGAGTATTGATGGAGAGCTTCTTGTGAGAGCTTATTGAGCATTTTTTGTGTGGAACACTTGAGCATATTGAATATCTATAGGTGAATGAGGTAACCAAGGATATCCAAGCCAAATTTTAGAAGGAAGGTGAAGAAAAGAGGGTCGGAATTGAAGGGAGGATAAATTCTTTTGATGATGCTTTCTAAGGTATGTTATTTATAGGTCATCTCACCATTTTCGCTATAAATTTGTTTCTATAATGATTCAGATTGTGAAATTTATATTCCATTGAGACAACACACCCAAGTATTTTTGGTAAAAAATTCAGCTTGTTTCTCATTGTATTTTGGGATTTACACTCCGTGAAAAATAGGGTTTGTGGCTAGTCCTAAAACTAGTAAAAAACAGGTGTTTCGGGTACAAACATCATAACTTATTCATAACAGATCCAAATTCAGTGAGACAAAATGTGTTGGTTAGCGTACAATTTTTGGTATGTTTTGTAACAGTTTTATATGAATTCAATGAACATTTTGTGCGGGGCACTCTCTACAATGTCACTCTCTAGAATAAGACATAATTCAACAAGGTATGTCATTTTTGCTATAACTCATTTTCTGAGAGGTTCCAAGTAGCGCCACTTGGAGGAATAGCATAAAATAGAATGAAGAACATTGTGTATCACTTTTAGATCTTTATTCATTACAGGTACAAAGTTATGATTATTTCAAGTTGGGGTTGTTGACTAATCAAAAACTAGTCATGGTTGAGACAAGCAGTTGATGAGTTGGCACATACATGAGGTGTATNGGGGAAGGGGGGAAGCACTGACAAGAAAAGGAGAAATGGAAGGAGAAGGGGATAAAGGAAAGAAGGAGGAAGCCTTGGACCCAATCATGATGGACGATGACTAGATCAATGGGATAATGGTGAAAATTAGAAAGACGCGCAGTGGAGTACCCTACCAATACAAGGTGAATAGAAAAAAGAGAGTTGTAGCTACGAGGGAAGGCTTGGAAAGTGATGAAGAGGAGGTAGTTGATCACCGGGTAATGGAGAAGAATGAGGAAATACTACACGCGACATATGAGAGGAATAAGAGAGGTCCAAGAGTAGGAATATAAGGATACAATCCTATCCATATTAATGTCAGTGTGGAACCCATAAACCCATGTGCGACTAACACACCAAGAAGAACACCATCATTTAGACAACCAGATTTTGAGAGAAGGAAGACAGTAGGAAGTACCTCTACACAAGGAAAAAAAACTGGGGGAGCCAGTTCAGGAAGCATTAGTCAAGTATATACACCGCACAGAGGTAGTAGTTCAACATTTAGGGTGGCAAGACACGATCCCACCATCAAGTTACCAGAATTCAAAGGGGAAGCATCGGAAGACCTAGAGAAGCACCTATTTGTCTATGAAAAGATTTGGGAAGAAAGGCATAAAATAGACGAGGACACTAAACTTGCATAGTTATATATCACATTAAGAGATCACATGCTATATTGGTATATGAGTTTAGCCACAAACAATCTGCCAGGAACAACCATAACGATTGGAGATATCAATAAGTTGTTGATAAACGAGTTCTAGAAACCTAGTTCAGAGGATCAATACATGAACGAGATGATAGCTATTAGACAGAAACCAGGAGAATCTGTATGGGATATTGACCAGAGATTCAAACAATTTAAAGGAAAGATGAAATATATCATGACATATATGGAGCATAGGAACATGTTCGTTAGCTCACTATTACCACACTTGAAATATCCACTGTGACAACATAAGTTTTAGACACAGGTAGAGGCTCTTCAAGCAACCTTGTAACTAGAAGAAAACCAATATCACAATACAAATCCATCCATCAAGGAGATGAAGGAGGATATGAAGAATTTGATGTTCCAGCTGATCCAGAAAAAAAGTAAGGACAAAAGAGAAGCCATTTGGTGTACCACATGTAGGACAGAAGGACACCATAAGAACGAATTTCCAACATTCAAGTAGTACATTGCAGTAGGAATTCCAAATCTATTACCAACAGGAGGAATATGGTGCAAAATCTATAAGAAACAAGGCCATGATCCATATCACTTTTCAATGATGCATAAGTACCAGACATTCCCAAAGAGTTTGTATTGCAACTTTTGCAACTCAGTAGGACATGATGAAAAATATTATAGAACCATGGAGTTAATGAGAGAGAGGACATAAGATGCATATAGGGTGCAGGAAGAAATGATGACCAGGAAAGCCACACCTCATTTTAACAAAGTACCATCCCCATACAACATTGTGCAACAAAAATATAATACTGTGCAACAACCATATAACACAACGCAACCAAAGTAAAATATCACACAACCACACTACAATACCATGCAGTATAACCAGGTGCCTNACATCTTGTGTTCTTTGTGTTCCTTGTGGATATGATTTGTTGATGATATGTTGCTGATATATGTTGTTGATATGTATTCACATATAACTGATTATAAATGACAACAATGACTAATGAGAAAATGTTGAATGCTAACTAAGGATTTTTTTGTGTAAGAGGGAAGTTTTGGGAAAAATTTCCCCACACTCATTCACCCCCCCCCCCTCTAAGTGTGGTAGGTGTGTCCAACAAATATAAATAAGTAGTACTTAGGATATGAAAGGGGACAAAGGAGAAGATACAAAGAGGGGAAAATAAGAGAAAGAGTAATGTAAGAACTGTACGAATCCTTAATCTGGTGAAAAAAGGAAGGAGTGAGGGACTCAACCCCAAAGGTTAGATCGTAGGCTGAGGAACCTAGTGAGATCTAGTTATCCTTGTGGGGATCAAGGAGCTTGTTGAGGAGAGTCAGAACCAACAATGTAAACACACGTGGCGTGATATCCTTCTAAACCATAATAAAATCCTGAGAGACAGATATTTGTAGACGTAGCCCATGAGGGGGTGAACCATTGTAACACTATGTTATGGGATTGAATGAATGCATCTTTGTGTCTAATTAAATGATGAATGTTGAATGAATGAAGTGATTAAGTAGATATAGTATTTTATATGCATGCTTGGAATAAATTTTATAATAGGATGTTAAATATCTTAGGTAAAGTTTGCGACGTACAGGCATAGATATCGCTCATACCCAGGATGAAAACACATGAGTATTGCAACCACCCATAAGAGTTATCTTGGGTGAGACTGCACAGTGCACTCCATGTACTGCATTGCATTCTAGGTAACTAGAGGGGACAATAGTCTTTAAGGGATTTGTTTGGGAATATTCTTGGTTATGAACCAGGGTCAATATGTAATGGTAAATGGATAAAAGGGAATAGGAAAACTAAAAAATGGTTATGTTTCCTCGTGATTGAAAGGCAAGGGGATTGAGCATATGAGATATGTGGAAGATGTGTCAAAAGAAGACCAGATCAAATGACAAAAAGGTGAGAGAATGTGAAGATAAAAGGGGATGTTGAGACCATGGAATACCACAAAGGCAGAGATTGAAATCTGGTTGAAGACAAAGGGGCTAGAGTTTGCTTAAAAAGATAATAGAAACCCCAAGTTAGCACCACACAAGTATCTGGACAAGTACGTATTCACCGACTTGCATGAAGTACTTTTATGTGATTTCCCACACATATTCCAGGAGTGGATAAAAATATTGAAATAAAACCATCCAACGAATTAGATCAGATAGCTAGAGTGGAATCCCGAAGAAATCACACAGCTACAATGTGTTGATAATAATTTTTCACGCGCAACAGATTTTTGGTTAGACAACATTATTTCTAGATTTATGACAGAGTTTGCAGTAGATAGAGAAAAGTCATACAACGCAGCTAAGAAAGAATTCTTGAAGGGACATCGAGGTAGGTATCTCAAATCATTATATATTTCCATTAAGATATTGCTATATAACAAGGGTGTAATGAAAATGGAGTCAGACAACTAAATTTCCATGTGCTCATGGGGGAAGGGGGGAAGCACTGACAAGAAAAGGAGAAATGGAAGGAGAAGGGGATAAAGGAAAGAAGGAGGAAGCCTTGGACCCAATCATGATGGACGATGACTAGATCAAGGGGATCATGGTGAAAATTAGAAAGACGCGCAGTGGAGTACCCTACCAATACAAGGTGAATAGCAAAAAGAGAGTTGTAGCTGCGAGGGAAGGCTTGGAAAGTGATGAAGAGGAGGTAGATGATCTCCGGGCTATGGAGAAGATTGAGGAAATACTACACGCGACATATGAGAGGAAGAAGAGAGGTCCAAGAGTAGGAATATAAGAAAACAATCCTATCCATATTAATGTCAGTGTGGAACCCATAAACCCATGTGCGACTAACACACCAAGAAGAACACCATCATTTAGACAACTAGATTTTGAGAGAAGGAATACAGTAGGAAGTACCTCTACACAAGGAAAAACAACTGGGGGAGCCAGTTCAAGAAGCATTAGTCAAGTATCTACACCGCACAGAGGTAGTAGTTCAACATTTAGGGTGGAAAGACACGATCCCACCATCAAGTTACCAGAATTCAAAGGGGAAGCATCGGAAGACCTAGAGAAGCACCTATTTGTCTATGAAAAGATTTGGGAAGAAAAGCATAAAATAGATGAGGACACTAAACTTGCATAGTTATATATCACATTAAGAGATCACACACTATATTGGTATATGAGTTTAGCCACAAACAATCTGCCAGGAACAACCATAACGATTGGAGATATCAATAAGTTGTTGATAAACAAGTTCTAGAAACCTAGTTCAGAGGATCAATACATGAACGAGATGATAGATATTAGACAGAAACCAGGAGAATCTGTATGGGATATTGACCAGAGATTCAAACAATTTAAAGGAAAGATGAAATATATCATGACATATATGGAGCATAGGAACATGTTCGTTAGCTCACTATTACCACACTTGAAATATCCACTGTGACAACATAAGTTTTAGACACAGGTAGAGGCTCTTCAAGCAACCTTGTAACTAGAAGAAAACCAATATCACAATACAAATCCATCCATCAAGGAGATGAAGGAGGATATGAAGAATTTGATGTTCCAGCTGATCCAGAAAAAAAGTAAGGACAAAAGAGAAGCCATTTGGTGTACCACATGTAGGACAGAAGGACACCATAAGAACGAATTTCCAACATTCAAGTAGTACATTGCAGTAGGAATTCCAAATCTATTACCAACAGGAGGAATATGGTGCAAAATCTATAAGAAACAAGGCCATGATCCATATCACTTTTCAATGATGCATAAGTACCAGACATTCCCAAAGAGTTTGTATTGCAACTTTTGCAACTCAGTAGGACATGATGAAAAATATTATAGAACCATGGAGTTAATGAGAGAGAGGACATAAGATGCATATAGGGTGCAGGAAGAAATGATGACCAGGAAAGCCACACCTCATTTTAACAAAGTACCATCCCCATACAACATTGTGCAACAAAAATATAATACTGTGCAACAACCATATAACACAACGCAACCAAAGTAAAATATCACACAACCACACTACAATACCATGCAGTATAACCAGGTGCCTYAGTATAATGCACCACGAGGGGATTGAGATGGCTACAGATGTGGAGRAAGAGCAAGAGGAGGCTTTGGAAGAGGTAGAGGACCARTGGTATGTCACAATTGTCAACAACCAGGACATTATGCAAGAGAATGCCCACTTCCACCAATGTCTTGTATGTATTGTCATGTATCGAATCATGACAYGAAAGAATGCCYTACATTATTAGGGAATATCTAGGAAAAGAGGAATCAGAATAACCATAATGTTCRATGGATTTTAGTAKAAGCAAGGGATGAAGGAAGAAAAATCAACATAGTTACATGTGGAGGAGCTAAACCAGGAAACGACGCAGAGAGACAAGAGCCAGTACAACACCAATGGGTGAAGAAGAATKCCAAACCAAGGAAGCAGTTTGATGCGTAGAATGAGAAGGAGATATTTAAGCAAGCCAAACAAGAATTTATGAAGCCATACATTGCGTCAACCTCAATCRTGTAACACAATAAGGAAGTACTGGAGTATGATATGCCTCCATCATTGGATCACACCAAAGAAACACAACCCCTTGGAAAAGTAAGTACGATCAAAGGATTTTTTCAATCATGTGTAAAATTACTAAATGATCCATCCTCTATCAAAATATTACAAAATATGATATAAAGATGTAGCGTAGAAACAAAAGGAAATCTAGAACAAAAAATAGTCAATCATATACATACAAGGAGAAGAACAAGTAGGGAGTTCAGGATGAATGCCAACATTGGAGATTTTAACATGGGAGATATCATACTGGACTTAGGATCCGAAGCCAATGTATTACCCAAAAAGACATGGAAATGTATGGGAGAGCTCACATTAGGATATTCACCCGTTCAATTGAAACTAGCAAATCAACACAAAGTTCTACCAATTGGGAGACTAAGAGGAGTGACAGTAGACCTAGATGGAGTGCGCACTAAAGAGGACTTTGAAGTAATAGAGATAGTGGACGACATAACACATTACCCAACAGTGCTTGGATTGGATTAGGCATTTGAAAACCATGCCATAATAAACTTAAAAATGTGGAAAATGACCTTTGAGTCAGGAGAATACAAGGTCATTGTGCCATTAGACCCATCAAAAGGGGAAAGGTTCGTAGAGCCTACTTGCTTGGACCTGGAGGAAATTATCCAGTTGTATAGAACAACTGCGCAAGATGAGTATTACATAAACCCAACTGAAAATGGTGTACTTAGTTAGCAGACCATCACCTCATGTGCATCAGACTCAAATACAGGTTTGGAGAATTGGCAATAGAGGATACACGAAGTTTCCACAAGAATATGGGAAAGAATAGACCACACAGTGAGATGGGTAGGTATAGAGATAAGGGAACCACTCAACTTTCATGGGGCGAACGACCTAGAAGAATTATTGACATGCTACAAAGATGAAGTGTTAGAAAATCAGAGACTCTTAGCACTAGATATAGCACTTAAAGCCACACCTTCAATATGGTGGGGTGCACACAAAGAAAAAATCAAGGACTGGTACCAATGTAAGTGGTTAGTGCACATTAGGTTTGGCACAGAACAAAGAAGAGACCAATGGAATAAATATGATGGAAAAGGGGCACCAATGGGACACTTGGAGAAGTGCAGAGCACTGTGGAAACTGACACCCCCAGAATAATGGCTTCACCATTTTGTACACACATTAGAGGGAATCCCAACAAATTGTTATACAGATGAGGAAATGCGCAGAGGAACTATGAACTGGACAGTACTACAACATACATTTACAGGCACTTTCTCATTTGAGCATGAGAACCCCAACATAGATGCAACACTTAAACAAATAAGAGGGGTAATATTCATTAAGGAAGCAAAAGTTGAACTCATAACAAAAGAACAACATCATAACAGATAGACAGTTAAAGAACTATTGTCATGCTACCATGTGTGGGAATAAGTATCAGATGAAGATGACCTATGCGATATTTAGATTGAGGAAGTTGAAGGTGAAAGAGAATTGGAAGGTCCACTTCTAGAATCATAAGTAATTGTTGCACCGATCAAGGTAAAGAAAGTAAACATTAGGATAGTTGAGAATCCCAAAATGACCAACATTGGAGACTACTAGGATGAGAAAACAGTGGAAAGCATAATAGAGTTACTGCGTGAGTACAACGACCTGTTCCCAACAAAGTTCACAGAAATGAAGGGCATAGCGGGAGAGCTAGGTGAAATGAAAATACCACTCAAAGTTGAGGAAAGACCAATTCGACAACGACCATACAAACTAAATCCGATATATAAGAAAAAAGTCAATGTTGATATTGATAAGATGTTGGAGGATGGAATCATAGAAACTGTAGAAGAATCATAATGGATAAGCCCGATGGTAGTCTAGGAGAAAAAAAATGGGGGATAAGAATATGTGTCGACTTGAGGAAGTTGAATGATGCATGCCTACATGACCCATTCCCTACACCTTTCATGGATGAGGTGTTGGAGAATGTAGGAGGACAAGAAACTTATTCATTCACTGACGGATTTTCAGGATACCATCAGATCAAGATAACATCAGAAGAAATATACAAGATCACTTTTGATATAGAATGGGGATCCTACCAGTACATGGTCATGTCATTTGGACTGAAGAATGCACCAACAATATTCTCCAGAGTAGTCACAACTACATTTAAAGAATTTATCCACTAGATTCTAGAGGTATATTTGGACGATTGGATAGTCTATTGAAAGACCATGTAGAATTCTTGTAGTTGATGTTAGAAAGATGTAGGAAGTGCCTGATATCATTAAACATCAAGAAGTGTATATTCGGAACACCTTTTGGGATACTTTTGGGCCATATAGTATGCAAGCAAGGTTTTCTAATAGATCCTACCAAGAATGTAGTAATTGTTACCATGCCACCACCAAAACTAGTCCTTCAACTAAGAGTGACATTAGGACACACATGATACTACAAGAAATTTATAAAAGGGTACGCGTAGATCACTGTGCCAATGGAGAAATTGCTAAGGAAAGACACAAAGTTTCAGTGGAATGAATATTGTCAACATGGTCTAGATATTATGAAAGGGAAGATGGTATCCACACCAATAATAGTATTCCCAGACTAGGAGAAGACATTCCACATACACATAGTAGCATCAACCATAGCACTTGGATCTATTATGGTGCAGCTAGGAGCAGGATAATTGGATGATCTTATAGCATTTTCTAGTAGGAAAATGTTAGAATCAGAGAAGAACTAAAACACTACAGAGAGGGAAGGCCTAACTATGGTCTACGCGCTCTAGAAGTTCAGACATGACCTACTGGGAAAACAATTCAAGATGTTCAGAGACCATTCATCGCCCAAATACCTAGTCAACAAGCCAATGTTGGGGGAGGGAGAATTTGCAAATGGCTATTGTTGTTTCAAGAATTTTATTTTGAATTAATATTCAAGCCGGGGAAGTTGAACGCATGACCTGATCACCTATCAAGGATTATGAATGGGAAGGAACATACAAATCTAGAGGACAACATTCCAGACACACAATTATTTTTAGTCCAAATTGCTGATGAATACTTCACAGACATTATCCAGTACTTGAGTACAAGGACTACGCCATAGGAATATAACACCACACAGAAGAAAAAGATGGTATTCTAGGCTGCAAACTATCATCTAATTCCAGGACACTTATACAAAGTGGGCGCATATAGCATTTTGAGAAGATGTGTGCTAGAACATGAAAGACCAAGGATTTTAGCAAAATCCCATGAGGGAATAGCAGGAGGAAATTATGCAGGAAAATATATTGTGCAGAAGGTATTGCGCGCAGGACTATGGTGGTTGACCGTTCATAGAGACTCAAAGGAGTACTGCCATAAATTCAATGTATGTCAAAGTGTTGGTAAACCGAATAGAAGGGACGATATTCCCCTGCGACCACATAACTTTGCAGGTATTTGAAAAATGGGAAATAGATTTTGTGGGACCATTTAACCCACTAGAAAAAAGGTCAAGAGAAAGGTACATTATCACTATGATGGAATAACTGACAAGATGGGTGGAAGAAGTACCCGTCAAATATTGCAGCGCAGAGACAACATCACACTTCTTGTTCGAACAAGTGATCACTAGATTTGGTTGCCCTAGGATTTTGATGAGTGACCAAGGTAGTCACTTTATTAACAATACTATTAAGGATATGACTAAGAAATTTTAAGTTCATCATCAAAAGAGTACACCATATCATCCTCAAGCAAATGGCATAATGGAAGCCTCTAACAAGATCCTTGAAAATGCATTGATGAAGATTTGTAACGTTAATAGGGATGATTGGGACCTAAATATACTAGCAATATTGTGGGAATACAGGACCACATGCAAGAAATTGACAGGATAAATGCCATTCAGATTGGTATATGGACAAGAAGCAGTGGTGCCACTAAAAATTTTGGTACCGATTCTGCATTTATCAGTGATTATGAACATGACATAAAAAGGCATAATACAAAATAGGTTGAATCAAGTGATGATCATGGAGGAAGAGAGGATTCTAGCATGGTTTCACCAAGAAGTCTAGAAAGCAAGGGACAAATCTTGGCATGACAGACATATCAAGAAGAAAAATTTCAAAGAAGGAGATTTAGTTTTGATGTATGACAGTAAATCCCTTCAACATCTAGGAAAAATCAGAATGCACTAGTTAGGACCATATGAAGTAAAAAATATTACAGATGGGGGAGTTGTATAGTTGAAGGATTTAGGAGGCACAAAACTCAGAGGGATGATCAATGGGAGAATATTAAAGGTGTATAGGGACATTTGATCCCTTAACACTTAGTAAAAAAAAAAAAAAACCACGTTGTGTCGGACATCAAAAGAGAACACTAGAGGTATAGTGCATTGAAAGAGAATGAGCGCGCACACTTGAAAATTCTATCCCGACGGATACAAGGCCAATGGCCACTACAAAGAGGAAACAATGGGAAAGAAAAATATGGTAAAATAAGCACCAATTGATAGCGGCTATTATAATTGCATGCCATAAACAATTGATGGGACACTGCATTAATCGCGCCAATTGGCGACAACAAGGGAAATCAATGGAAAGTACATGGGAAATGATAGTTCAATTAAAACACAATCATGGTAATGTCTCTAATAAGCTTCACACGACCCCAATATAAATAAATCATGTGGGAGAGGAAAGGTTATTGTGAAATTAGGAAAGGCACATAGTGATAGAGCATATGAAGCAGAGAGTTAAGGTTGCAGAGGTTGCAGAGGCCAGTAAGCTCGACGAAGAACACCCTTACCACCATGGCACCACCCAAATAGGGAGAACTGAGATAGACTACCAGATGATCTCAAAGTAGCACTAGAGCACCACCACAGCCACAGGGAAGTGAACAACAACCACCTCAACCTCCATAAGTCATCAACGTGGATGAAATCTCATCGCCTGATATGACACTGGGAAGCCCCACACCCATTATGGAGGAAACCCAACAGAAAAAACCAGCGGGCATGGACATTGATGCGCCATAAGAGGGACAGGGCCAACAGGATGAGGATGTAGGAAAACAAGTGCACCCCGAAAACCCTGAAGAAGCCCCGAGATCCAATGGGATGACCCCAGACCAGGAAGAAACAACTGTGCAAAAAAGGTCACAGACAACCACACCAGAAAAACCATAGGAGGTAACAATGGAAGATGTCATCGACTGACTAGAGGAGTATGCAGAAGAGTGAACAATGAACGTTGGAACCTCGAGTCATCCACCATAGCAAAAGGGAAAGTAGGTGGTACCAAGGTTATTGTGTAGGCAAGACACCACAACCATTGTCTTGTTGTGCATTCCAAAAGGGGTACAAATAACAAAAAATATGTTAGGCCACATGGAGAAATTGAGGTAATCATACCATGATGTGACAGACACGAATAAGTTCCCAGATTTCGCAAAGAAATTCTACCTACAGATTGTGGGTATAGGACCGTTTGGAAAACCAATTAATCAACCAGTCCAGTGGGTAGTGGGGCTAGCCAAAAACAATATTCTAGGCCTGTTGGACATCTCACACTTTGGGAAGGGCCAGTATGCAAACAACTATGTCAAGCAACTGATGGAAGTCACCCATGGCGGATACCTATGGCTGGAACAACTCGTCTCAATAGATGTAGAGCTCATCACATACATTACAGGGCTGCCATCAAGGGGTGAGGATCCCACGTAGTTCCTTGGGGACAAAATGAAGGAGAAATCACTGGTTGAGTAAATGAAGAAGAAATATGGTACCAAAAGAGGGTCACGTGGAATCATCATTAAGCATATCAATGACGTCGTGATAAGAATGGCCAAAAAAATTATGGCATGCAAATTAATCAGGAAATACTGCAAGGAGGAAGTCTCATATGAGGTTGTCGCAGCTACAACATAGTGTGTAGAAGTCACCACACTCATTTGGGCCCCTTATTTGTTCATTTTTTCCTCGACAACTGCAAGGATGTGCAAGATCTGGGGACATAATTTCATTATTCATGGCTACTCATCCGGATAGACTTGATCAAATGGAAGAAGCCAAAGTATTCATTTTTTTTCTACTTGACCCAATCCCTGCCACGAAGAGTGATATTTATCATTGGGGTCTACTTTGGACCCCAAGAACAGAAAGTATAATGCAACCATAATTGAAGGCTATCTCAACAACCTATAGGACAACATCACCAACACTTGGAGGGTGACACCAGAAGAAGTCACACATCATCAGGGCATAGCCAACTTCAAAGCCACTAGACATGCGATGTGGATCCAAGTACGAAAATATCCCGATAATCAATGGTTACAACTGCACTATTGCAGCAAGTAGGAGGACATAAATATGGCCATTAAGGATTGGGATGACGATTAGAGGATTCTAGTTCTCAATCGATAAATACCCACAAAAATATAGGAGGAGGAGGTAAGAAAAGAATAGACAGATGTCGAAGAGATAATAGTGCCCAAGAGACCAAGGATAGTTTAGAGCAAGGCACAACATAAAAAAGGGGGGAAATCCAAGGCAGACACCGAGGTGGGGAAGAAGAACAACACACAGGTGCCACAGGTACAATAAAAATAGGGAGAGACAGCACATGGAACCACATCAAGTTCTACTCCATAAGAGAAATACCTGACTAAGAGGCTATTCATCCATATGGGGGGTGCGCATAAGAAGGATAAGGCACACAAAATTTCCCCAAGATATACGATCACCGAGGACGATGCGAACATGGTGGCCCAAATGATCCAGGATCGCACAGTCAAAGATTTCAATAATGTTGCGTGCCAAAGCGATAGAATTGAGGAAGAGATGGAAAACATGTGGAAACTCCTCAAGAATCTTAGAGAAGCACAAGAAGTTGACAACAATGAAGGAATGGTCCCATCAACATCATAGATAGGAGGCAAAGTTGGATCAAGAGAGTAGGACAAGATCCAGATGACAACACAACCGAGCTCGACATTTCACGTCACACCCAACATATTGTGCATGGATGAAATCATGGGGCAGAAACCCCTAAAGGACTTAGCTCAAATACAATTGGTATTGATGCAGATACCAACCAATGCTTTTTATAAACTACAAGTCAATGTCACATGGGAGGTATAGTCTCGCGGACACACAGATGCAACAAAATTGCAATAGGGAAAGGAAAATCGGGACAAACTGGAATTGGTAATTGAGAAGGCTAACCTCGAGACCAAATATGAGAGAGACCATGTGAATAGGCTAGAGAATAAATTGGTTGTAGCATACGAGAAAATCCCAAAGAGCGCGCAGACGATTGACATCATGGTGACACATAAGATTGATCATATTGTGTAGACAATCGATCAATACAAAGAGGAGATTGATCACCTTCGGGAGTAGCTCAAACCTACCACTCCACCAGAGGGGAAGGAGCAAAGGAAGCAGGAGGCAACAACACAGATAAAGGAAATAGAGCAACAAGTCCACACAGTGACAAACTTGTTAGAGAAAGCAACACAAATCTAGACGAAGTTGGAAGAGGATCATCAGGTCTAGCAGTGGGACCAGGAAGAAGAAAGGATAAGTGAATCTATACAAGACCTCAAGTATAGGAAGAATACAATGCCAATCATGGAGAACATCAAAGAAGCGTAGGATATGAAGAAACTATAGGTAGAATTCATAGTTGCGCAGACACAGAAAAAGGAGCGCCAGACTCAAATGGAACCACTCTATGAGTGGGAAACAAAGCTCATTGCATAGGCGGGGGAAGAAAAATCGAATATGGAACAAACCCAGACAGAGTGCCCAAGGATGATCAACGATGATATTGTAGTGCAGGTACTAGATGCACTGAAGGAGAAGACCGCGCAGGCCCAAACACAAGCAACACAACTCATGGAGAAGTTCCAAGCGATCATAAGAGAGACCAACGAAGCACAACAGGGTTTGGTGGCTTAGGATGAGCCACATGTCAGTGTTGGGGGCCTATTGGAAGTAGGTTGAATCAGAAAGAAAGGTTATTTTGAGAAGAAAGGAATGCAAGAGGAAAGCGACAATTGGAAGGAAAATCAACATGCACAGATGCATGAAAGACCTAACAACGCTAGGGTTAGGGTTTTTTTAATACATTGTAATGGTTGGTGGGCCAATAATATAAATAAGTAGTACTTATTAGAGGAAAGGGGACATAGGCGAGGAGACAGAGAGGGGAAAAAGAGAGAAAGAGTACTATAAGAACTATACTAATACTTAAGTTGGTGAGCGAAGGAAGGAGTGAGCAACTCGATCCCGAGGGTTAGATCGTAGGCCGAGGATCCTCATGCGATCTAGTTAGCCTCATAGGGATTGAGGATCCTGCTGAGGACAGTGATAAATAATAATGTAAACATGCGTGGCGCGATATCTTTCTAAACCATAATAAAATCCTGAGAGCCAGATCTTTATGGACGTATCTCAGGAGGGGGTGACCATGGTAACACTATGTTATGGGATTGAATGAAAGTATCTTTGTTTCTAATTAATTGATTATTGTTGAATGAATGAATTAATTAAGTAGATCTGGTATTTTATATGCATTCTTGGAATAAATGTTATAATGGGATGTTAAACAGCCTAGGTAAAGGTTTTGACATACATACACAAATCTCGTTCAGTCCCAGGTTGCAAACACCTGAGTATTGCAGCCACCCATAAGAGCTATCTTATGTGAGACTGCATAGTGCACTCCATGTACTGTGTTTCCTTCTGGGTAACCATAGGGGCTGATAGTCTTTAAGGGATTTTGTTGGGAATCTACTTGGTTATGAACCAGGGTCAATCTGTAATGGTAAATGGAAAAAGGGAATAGGAAAACCAACACCCCATTTGGATTTATTTTCAGCATCAGTGAGGGATTTTTCTTTTCCCAACATAATTAAATACAATCATTTACTTCTTAGTACATCCTCCATATGTTATTTTCATTATAAGTAGTTGGTACTAGTAAGAAAAATATCACTTGGATAATCCATATTAAAATATGAAGATAACATGGATTCAAAAGATGAAACTAACTATGTATATGGAAGATCTAAAAAAAAAGGCTATTGTAAAAAATTGACACTTAAAATAGACTTAGGATGTGAAAGTTATGCAATTTTAAAAATAAGGCATAAACGATAACCAAAGCACCATGTGGTAGGTAGAAGTTGTCCCATGCGGTGATGGATGCACAATGAGGTGGTTGAGTAAAAAAAAAATTGTTCCTTCTCTAACTTTTCCTATAAGCTCATTTTTATAAATAAGTGACTTATGCACCAACTCACTTTTATAGAATAAGTGAGAATCACTTTTACAATGAAGTT
>JZKD02S2008997.1:21009-39771 GCA_000966675.3 Picea glauca | reverse complement strand
AATATTTATCTTGGAAATATGTAGGCTCCCTCTCTCTTTAAAATAAATGAAAACAATATTTCCAACAATCTCCCCCTTTGTCATTGATGGAAACCCTTAGTCAAATCTATAAAACTCCCCTTATCTGCAACTCTTCTTTTGTATGCAATTATTCATCTGTCTGCAATTTCTCCACCTTTGAAATCAATGGAAAATAGATTCTCCCCCTGAGTTTGTGCTTCACTTTACTGACAATATGAGAGATATATCACTCCCATACAACATTTTTCTCCTTTTACTTTATCAAGTATGTATACATCTCTTGAGGTTTTGTTTGCATTTTCTACTAATCTTCCAAAAGTTTCTTCCCTTATTTCACACACTTTAGAATGAAATGTGAGGTTGTAACCTTGATTACACATTTGGTTGAAACTTAGAATATTATTCTTTAACCCTTCAACATAAAAGAGATTGTGTGTCTTAGTCTTTCCATTATCAAGACTAACGATACCTTTTCCAACTATCATTCTAGAAGGCTAATCTCTAAAAGTAACACTACCTCATTTTTCTTCCTTCAAGGTGAGAAACTTGGTCTAGTCTGTTAGGATATTTAGACACTTAGGAGTTAGTTAAGATCTACTTGTTCTAATGTGTTTCTAGGTAAAAGTATTTTTCTTAGTGCTTTTCTTTAGTATGAATTAGTATGCATTTGTAGTTAGGAAATATGACGGTCACAGTATGTTCCTGACATAGAGTGATCTGGAAGTTCATATTCTCCTAGATATTAACAACCATTGATTTGTGGCTTAACACCTGATTGATACATTATATCTATTTAAAGATCATGGAGGGTCATTTTTCGATGATCAATTGTGAGAAACTCTCTTGTAAAATATCTCTATAATATTTTTCTTTTGTATTAATAAACTGCTCCAAGTGGTCGCATTCATTGGGGCCACGAATGTTTCCTCATATGAGTTTTTCCACATCAAAAGATCAATGTTTTGATCTTTGATATGGTTGTGTGAGTGGTTACTGAAGGTATTTGTCCTCTATTGGAATACCCATGTTGTTGAACATGGTATCATATAATGTTTGAAGACCCACTCCTCTTGCAGACCGAGATCATGAATCTGAGTTATCTCATCTCCATTTTATGCCATTTTTGTACATTTTTGGGATGAGAGGGTTCTTCCATTGCGTATTGAGCACTCATTTCAGTGAGTAAAATTTTTCATTTCACTTGAAAGGGTTTATGTTTTCCCAAGATACGACCATTTCATCTAGATCTGGAGGTATAAAGATTGAATACACCCTTTTAAAAAAAAATTGCAGAGTATTATTTTAATTTTATTTTGTTTCCATATTGTTTGTTTTCCCTATGCCCTGTGCAATCTTGTCAAATTAGAAACATATATCAAAAGGTGCATTTTTTGGGTAAGCTAACCAAGATATAACCATTGTTGTCATCAAGAAGTGAACATTTTTTATTTTGTGAAAAGAGTTTTTATGAGCATGCTCTCCAACAACAATAATTTTCCAGGTAAGCTAACCCAGATCTAACCATTGTTTTCATCGAGAAGGAAAAAAATTTCCTTCTGTGAAAAGAGTTTTTGAATTTTTTATGAGCACTCTCTCCAATAGCAACAACAAAAACAACAACAAAAATCCTCCTGCTAAACAATACAATATGTTTTTCTAGCCCACTTAATTAAAAGTTTCCTTATTAAGTCAGAGGTCTTGAATTCAAGTCTCTATTTTTGTAAATTTTTTTTGAAAAATTTCATGCTCCATTGTAAAGTGTATTTCACTTCAAGTGTAAAAGAGAATCACTATAAGTAGCTTTAATATTTTATTTTAGAGTTATTTATTTTGCATGCAGCTTTCTTTATAAAGTAACCTCATTGTAAAATTGATCCCCACTTCTTTTTATAAAAGTGAGTCACTTCATAAATAAACTTACACCACCATGTGGTCCTTTGGTTACCGTTTATGCTTTTTTTAAAAGGGCATAAATTTCACATCCAAAGTCCATTTGAAGTGTCATTTTTTTTTAAACTGCCCAATTTTTTGAGATATTTCCATCCAAATCATCAGTTTCGGTTTTTAAAACCATATTATCTATATATTTAATATGGATTCTTCTACTAATATTTTTCCTACCATCACCAACTACTTCCAATGGAAATTTGATATGAAGGATTTATTAAGAATTAAAGGCTTGTACCAGATTACCTTGGGAAAGTAAAAAGAACCGACCAATGCTGATAAGAAAGTCAAATGGAATAATAGGAGTGAGGAAGCATGTGGACTGATTAGAATATTCATCTCTCCTTATTTAAGGTTCCACCTTAAAGAAATTGATGACCCCGATGAAGCTTGGGAAAAACTTGAATCTGTGTTTGGTAAACACAATATTATTCGAGAACATCAGTTAGAAAATCAAATAATGACTTTAAGTCCAAATGATTTTTCTTGCATTGAAGACTATATATCTAAGTTTAAAACACTTAGAATTTTATGTGAAGAATGTGAGATAACGTTGGAGGAAGAGCGTTGCATCTATATTATTATTTATAAGCTAGGTAGTGCATATTATATATTTGTATCTATATTTTATGCCATGAGAGAGGATCTAGAGAAAGCTTATCAAAAACCCGCTCTTTAGTCCTTTTTTGATGCTTTGATTAGAGAGCAAGATAAGCTTGTACAACTTGGAGTGATCAACACTCCATGTACCTTTAACAAAGCCTTAGTCACCCAGTAGAAAGATAAACTCAAGAATCCCAAGAAGCAACATCCTTTCCACAACAGAAAGAAACATAAGGGTCCCAAACCCACTTAGACAACTTCATATCCTAATGGTGACAAAGGAGAAAAATCTAAAAATAAGAATACTGATAGACATTCCAACTTTTGTGAGAAAGATGGTCACGATGAGTCCAAATGTTTCAATAAGATGGCAGCTTTCGAAGCAGTGATGAAGAATCACAACATCAATATTGATTCTACTTATTCTTCTTCTTCTCATGGATATGCACTTTCTACTTCTGGTTTATCCTTCAATGCAACTTCTACTCATTCTTATGATGAGTGGCTTATTTATTCTGGAGAATATTATCATATGGATAAGGATAAAGAAATATTTTCTTCTCTAAATAAATGTAACACCGAGAAAATATGTGTTGGTCATGATAGATGATGTAGGAGCATCGTACAAAGCCAAAGCACGTGCCTAGCCAAAGGAGCAGCTGGATGTGCAAATGCAAAAAGGGGCACATTTTTATGAAAATGTTTTGAATTTTGAAAACTAAAGAATTAATGTGATAGCTAGGAGGAGTGTACTTACATTTATGTCTTAGAGATATGATCAGATCTGGAGAAATTACTCTCATCTACCAGATGTAATAGCCATTTAAGTCTGCTAATGTAAAGTAGGTAGATATGAATGTTAGACTAGACAGTTTTAGAAGTGTAGGAAGGAAAATGGATATAGACACCCTCAACCTTGTATCATTGTAACATTATCATCATTGAGATCTATAGAGAAGAACCCATGTACAGGAGCACTTGAGTTAATATACGAAGCTTTGACTCAATTTTCATGGTGTTATGAAACTTACTGTTTACATTTGTTAAATGGTATGTTTACAACTGTTTTGTTTCTCTGTTATGCATTTATTCCAAATTTGTATTGTGTGTATGATTTCATGTTGAATGTATGAAGTATGAGAGAGAAGAACAATGAGTTTCAATTGTTTCTCTTCATGAGAATTCCTGCAAGGAGTGCAGTGAATGTCTGCAAGGTGTGCATTGATGAGGGTCTAAGTTTTATCTTAGAAAGATCAGGAGGGATATTGTTGTTCTCATATCAGCATAAGTGCAGGTGAAGCACAGAGTTGTGCAAGGTGTGCGCAGGTTGGTTGAGACTTTATAACTTATCAACCAAGGGGAAAGTTGAAGGACTACTATTGCAAAGAGTGCACAGGGTCAAAGACTCAAATAACCAAAGGTTATTTGAAAGTTTTCCGCAAGGAGTGCGAGTAGGAACCTTTTGGAAGTATTGAGTTTGCAAGTGAAAGATCAGGAGAGATAAATACTTTGAAGTGTTCAAAGGGGGGTGGATATCGAAACCGTCACAGAGAAATTAATTTTAGGAGGGAGAACACTCAGTCATTGGGCAGAAGTCCTTGAGTAGTGAATCGGGCAGTCAGAATTCTCCATGGAGAGCTTGCGAAGTCACGAGGACCATAGGATCCAGTGGAGCTGTAAGGTGGTTAGGAGTTGGATGACCTCACCACCCTAATATCAAGAATCAATGTGAACCATTGATTTTGGTTGATAAGATTCATTGATTTCATTTCAACCCATGCCATTGGATCATTTCGTGAACTTGGGATTTGTAAGTTTGGAGGGTAGACCAAAATTCTTGGTTTTGTGAAGTTATGAGTTGCGAGGAGTAGGGAAATAGATCCAAACCATTGGATCCAAGCCACAGGAGAACCGTTGGATTAGAACCTTCACGGGGTATCATGTATCGGAGGTTCGGGGGTTGAAAGAACTTATTTTCGACTATAGAAGTCATGGAGTGCCGAGCATCGAGGACTCATACAGACATATAGCACATCTATTAGGTGGGGCCGCATGCTTGACAGGTGGTGTAACATCAAGTTCCCAGGGAAAAGTGGAAGCGGTGACAGGTGGAGGACACACGTCACTTGGGAAGGATTCAAACCATTGTTGACTTATCGTGTCTTGGGGATTCATAAGGTAGGAGCATGAGGGATCAACACTCCAACTTGTGAAGTTGCGAGTTGCAAGGGGTGCTAGATTTAGTCCCTAGCCAGTGGTCATTGGTAGAGGTGTTAGCAAGGAAGGGGCCATACCTGTATCGCACTCTCGAGTATCATAGGTTTGGAGTCGAGGGTCTTCAATTCAAAAAATCGTGATATTGTGAGTTGCAAAAGGTGCTTGCGCTAAGGCTCGGGTTGTGGTTGTGTGGAGGCGAAGACTCACACCTGGTGCACGTGGTGCAGGTGGAGTTTTTGTGAAGGACATGTGGATCAGATTTGTTGAAGGTTTCAACAAGGAACCAAAGGAGCCACTTCAACCCAAGGAGAATTTAGAACGATCCTGTGCGGATCTTAGACAGAGGGTTGGGGGTCTGTGTGTGTCAATATATCTCTTAGTGTTGTAGGATCTAGAATAGTTCAAGTAGATAATGGCCATTTCAATGATGTATTATGTGTTCCAAGTATTTCTTGTAGCCTTATATCCATATATCAAATCACTCATTCAGGTGAAGGTAAAACCGTAGAGTTTTTACCTCACCAAGTTGTAATCAAGGATCTAAAATATCCTAAGCATGTTATTGCAACTTAAATTGTTAATGATATTACTAGGTTGTACAAGTTTGAAAACTTTGGGTCATCATATTTTCCATCATTTTTTTTTCCTCATAGCGATGACTTGAGAAAACTTTGGCATGAGAAGTTTGGTCATCTAAACTATCACTCATTGCAACAACTATGTAATCAGAAAATGGTGACTGGTCTTCCTATTTGTTCATGCAGAGATGATGTTTTTGCCGGTTGTGTTCTCGATAAACATCATCATGACAATTTTGATAAACGTTCCTCTTGGCACGCCTCGAGCCCTTTGCAACTTGTTCATAGTGACTTGTGTGGTCCACTTTCTTCTCCTTGTTTTTTTGGGTGCAAGTGTTTCTTAAATTTAATTGATGATTTTTCTAGACATACTTGGGTTTACTTCTTAAAACTTAATAGCAAATTTTTTGACAAGTTTTTGTCCTACAAGGCCCTTGTATAAAAGAAATTTGGACATCAAATTGAAAGGTTAAGAATAGATAATGGAGGAAAATATGTGAACAATAATTTTATACATTACTACACTACATAGGGAATACAAATGAAACACATTGTTCCATACACAACACAACAAAATGGTGTTTCTGAGAGAAAGAAACGAACATTAAAAGAAATGGCTAATTGTGTGATCCAATCTAAGGGATTCAATCTAAAGTATTCGGTGGAAGCCATCAACTGTGAAAGTTACATAGTAAATCACACTCCCACAAAAGCTCTTAAAAATATAACACCGGAAGAATCTTGGACTAAAATTAAACCAGATGTAAGTCACTTATGTGTATTTGGCAGTATCGCATGGGCTCGCATTCTTGATGAGAAAAGGAAAGAATTGCATTCTAAAAGTGAGAATTGTATATTTGTTGACTATTTTGAAGATGCCAAAGGTTGTAGACTTCTTCAACCACATTGTAATGAAATTATTATTAGAATATATGTTAAATTTGATGAAAATCTCTTGGCCTACGAGCCTAATTTGATGATTGTTCCTTCTTCGTCCTAAGAGCCATATTTGACATTTGTGTCTAGTTTTGTTCCTATTCTAGTTTATTCTTTAGATGATGATAGTGAGGATGAAAATCCACCTCTTCCTTCTCACCTTCCTCCATATGAGTCCTTTGAACGTGAACCAACACCAGCTTCACCGCTTCCTAGATGGGTTTGTTCAACACAAGAAGTAGCTGGTTATATTTTCGGTGATCCTTCAGATCAGCGTAAGACATGTTCATAGTTATAGAAAGAATCTTCTCTTTTGTCTCAAGTTTCAGAGACTCATGATCCAAATACATTTGTAGAAGCTCCAGGTCATCTAGACTGGGATACAAAAATGAATGAAGAGTATCATTCTTTAATGGAAAACAATACTTGGGATCTTGTACCTCTTCAAAAAGGAAGAAAACTTGGCATATGTAAATGGGTCTATAGAACTAAGTATGAATCAGATGGAAGTGTTGAAATACACAAGGTTTGATTAGTTTCCAAAGTATTTTTCCAAGTTGAAGGAATTGACTATAATGAAACCTTTTCCCCTATAGCCAAAATTAATTCCATCTGCCTTGTTCTTGTCGTTGTTGCCTCACATAAATGGGAGGTCCATCAGATGGATTTTAAATCCTTCTTCTTGCATGGATATTTGGAAGAAGAAATATGCATGGAAAAACCTCTCGGATATGTCCAGAATGACTCTAGCCTTGTTTGTCACCTTAAGAAATATATTTATGGTCTTAAGCAAGCTCACCGATCTTGGTATTCCAAAATGGACAACTTTCTTATTTACACTGGATTCTTTAGATGCCATTATGATCCTAATTTATATACCAAGAAAGTAGGAAGCCATATCATAATCCTTGTTGTTTATGTTGATGGCCTTATCCTTACTGGTAGTGACTCAAAACTTTTAAACCATGTGAAAACTATCCTTAAGAATAAATTTGAAATTTCAGACTTAGGATTATTGTACTATTTCCTTGGCCTCCAAGTTTTGAAAACCAATGAAGGAATTCTTCTTTTCTAGTCTAAGTATGTTTGTGACCTTCTTCGTCGCTTTCACATGGAATATTGTAAACCAACCCCTTCTCCCTTCCAGTATGGAGTCAATTTTGTTGCCACCTGTACTTATCTCAAAGTTGATGCCACCTTGTACCGTCGGTTAGTTGGTAGCCTCTTATACTTGACTCATACCTATATTGGTATTTCCTTTGTTGTTGGTCTTGTTGCCTAGTATATACAAGAACCCCATGAAAGCCATTGGAAAGTAGCTAAAAGGATACATTTCTATGTTTGTAGTACAGTTCAGTTCGAGATACATTATAGTTCAGGGGGGACTCCTTTATTGGTTGGTTTCACTGATTCAAATTGGTTCGGTGACCCTGATAATCATAATTCTACTAGAGGTTATGTTTACATCTTTGGTTCAAGACCTGTCACTTGGGCTTGTAAGAAAAAACAAGCTATTTCACTTTCTTCAACAGAAGCAGAGTACCAAGCAATGGTAAATGAAAGTCAGTAATCCTTGTGGCTTCGACAGATACTTTCAAAGTTTAGATTTCAGTAGCAGCATATGACCATCCTTTGGTGCAAGAATTAGAGTGCCATCAAGCTCGCCAAAGACCCAAAGAACCAAAGAACCTATACCAACAAAAGTGCATCAACTATGCACAACACAACCTGTCACATCAACTTGTCTCATCAATATCATCAACCCATCATATCTATTCACCAATATCAATCACCGAGAGAACTCTAAACCATATGAAAAATATCACCAAGATGTGCATCAACCAATACTACTTACAAAAATAAAAAATATGTATCACAATCAAGATACACTTCTAAAAGTATACCAAGTCATATATGTCACATCATCCATAAACCATGTGCCAACAATACTACTAGAAAGTGCCTCTAACAATTTACCAAATATGTACCAATCATGCATCAACTATAGATCAAAATATGACTCATCAAGATTTACCAACATCACCATACCATACACCTCACTGTTGGAGAAATTTCTATTTTCGGCACACTAGTTCAGTGGGAGTTAACTGACTAGTTCTATTTTATACTTTCTAATCTTAGACCATCACTATTATGCATGCATTCCTAATTATAGGATGCCATTGCCTATATGAGTGAATATCACTCACTCATTGATTAGATAATAATATACATTGATTCTCATTCTTCATTGTGTATCTCTCTTCCTTTTCTTGATAAGATTTTTTTGTGCATGCTTTAGCTAGGTCTCTTGTGCAGGTTTCCATGAAACACTGACATGGTATCAGAGTTGAGCTGCTTAGAGCAACCCAAACAAGACAAAGAAGAGAAAAAGAGTCAATGAGTAAAACTAGTTTCCGTAATCGTCATGGCCTATCCCTATCGAAAGGTGTGACGATGGGAATCGTTGTGGCCTATCCCTGTCGAAGGGTGCAACGATTGGAATCATCACGACCTATACACAACCAAGGTGTGATGTCGTCGCACTCTATTCTTCATCTGGGGTGCGACGATTCATTTTTTGACAATATTCACACTGTTCCCTTCACTAGGGTGCAACAATTCAACATCATCGCACTTTACCCTTCTCTAGGGTGTGATGATTCAACAACCCTCCGAAAATTGGTTTTATGCAGTAAAATTATGATATCTCTAAATCTGCGATCTGGGTCGGGCTGAAATTTTTACCAGAGATGTATAACATAGGGATGATCATGCTCACCAAAAATTGCCAAACCCACATCATATTTCATGATATACAATTTTTTTATCATATATATAGTTTCCATAGCATTGTTAGTCATATCTCAGGATCCACGATCTAGGTTTTTGAGGATCTTTTCGGAATCAATAGCAGAATGGAGGTGATGTAACTTCTTCAATAAATTATAGTTATAATAATCACACCATACTACTATTTTTAATGGAATCCGAAGGCCGTATTCCAACTCAAAAGAAAATGACTATATAATTTGACGATGGCGACAGAAACAGAACCTACATCAACACTTGAGAAGACTAGATGGGAGAACCGTAAGGATGAGGCCACATGACTACTTCTTGAGTTAATCTCCACTAATTTATGGTTTCATGTTTCCACATGAAAGACTCCAAATGATATCTGGACCACCTTGGAAGGACTCCTTGGAAAGAGGGATGAGATGTGAGGTCATATGCTTGAGGTAGCGTTGAATTCCTTAGACCCTAAAAGTTTTGATAAGTCTACACAAGAGGAAAAAACTATTCTAACAATCTTGTCCAAGCTAGGACCAAAATATGTTGTAAATGTCTCCAATTTTCATTATGGCAGATGTCTTTTGGCTAAAAATTGGAAAATGCCTACGATGGCTCAATTCATTGAGTCTCTCACACAAGAGAAGAAAAAACTCATATAGATGGGCCTCATGAAATATATGAAATCAGATGCACTCACCATGCATGATGGAAAAGGGTCATCCAATCAGAAATCGAAGCAGAAACAAAAGGAGCTATTACATCGAGAGTCAAAGAAGGAGGGATATTCCAAAACCTTTATAGATTCTTCAAGTTCCAAAGATTCTTCAAATTCCAAAAGGAAGAAGAAGAAGGGAAATAAGTGCACATATTGAAATAAACTGAATCATGAATAATCCACATGCATGAAGAAGCAGATCGATCTTATGACACAACTACTTCAGAAGAATAACCTTGGAGACTTCATTCCTGAAGGAGCCAAGAAGAAGAAGGAAGAATACCACGGGCCCAAGAAAGGTAATCATCATGCTCTGGTTGCAATTAATTCCTCATCTGATTCATGGATTATAAATTCTAGTGCATCACATCATATGGAAGCTAAAGTGGAAGTTCTTACTTCTTTGAGTTCATGCTCTAGACCTCCCATTCTCATGGGGGATGATACTCCAATAGAAGTTGTAGGAGAGGGAAGAGTGGAACTCCCTAATGTAATTTTTTAGAATGTCTTACATGTTCCAAATATTTCTATAATTATGATCTTAGTTTATCAGATCACTCAAACAGGTAAAAGGGTTGAATTTACATCAGATTCAGTTACTGTACTTGACATGCATGACAATTCCATTATTGTAGTTGGTGAGGTAGATCACAAATCACGATTGTATAAGTTCACTAATTTTATTGACTATGAATCCTCTTTGCTACTTACACATGCTAATGATAGTAATAGAGTATGGCATGAGAGATTTGGTCATTTAAACTTTAGTTATATGCAGTGACTTTCCAAGCAAGGAATGGTGAAAGGCTTGCCAGACATTCAATTTTCTAAAGGAGTTTGTGAAGGATGCATTCTTGGCAAGCATCCTGAAGAGAAATTTGAAAAGGGGAAGGCAAAGAGAGCCTTCTCTTCCTTGGATATTTTTCACAGTGATCTCATGAGTCCATTTCCACATCCATCCATCAACAAAGAAAGGTATGTTCTTACATTTATTGATGATTACTCGCGCTATACCCGTGTTTATTTTCTTAGAAAAAGTCTGAATTTTTTGAGCATCTCAAAGACTTCAAATCTCTAGTAGAGACACAAACTGGGAAGAAAATCAAGATTCTCCGTACAGAAAATGGGGGGGAGTATATCAATAAATATTTTTAGAATCTTTGTCGTGAAGTTGGTATCCATTTGAACCACATAGTTACATACACTCCACAACATAATGGAGTTGTTGAAAGGAAGAACAAGTCTCTCAAGGAGATGACCAGTTGCATGTTGCATGCAAGATCACTTCCTTCCAAGATTTGGGCTGAGGCACTTAACTGTGCTACTTACATACAGAACATATCACCTCATAGATATGTTGAGGATAGTACACCTTTTGAGGCTTGGACAGGTGACAAACCAAATGTCACACACTTCCACATCTTTGGATCTAGAGCATGGGCCCATATTCCTTTTGAAAACAGGAAATCCTTAGATCCACATAGCACAACTTGCATCTTTGTGGGATATCCAAATGATGTGAAGGGGTATAAATTGATTTATCCCTCTATAGACTAGCTCATCATTGAGCGCACTGTTAATTTTGAGGAGAGTCCTTTGCATGCACCTCCAGTGCAACATGCAGAGACTCTTGTGCTTCCATCATTTCTAGACATCAAAGATGATGATTCCACAAACACAGATGCTACATATTCAGACATGCATTAATAGGATTACGTACATGCATATGAGCAGGTAGTACATCCAAATGAGGAGCCAGCGTCAGAGCTTCAAAAATTTCCCAAGTGGGCACAATACACACTTCAGGTAGTAGGAAAACTTGCAGGGGATCCATTGGATTCAAGGAGGACTCTATCTAAGCATGTGGAACCTTCTCATGCACTTTCAAATTTTGAACCAACGATGCCCATGCATTGCTATATGGTTCAATCTTTTGATCCACATACCTACAGTGAGGTTGTTGGCAATCCAATATGGGAAGCATCCATGCAGGAGGAGCATGACTCTCTCCTAGAGAATCAAACTTAGGATCTGGTTCCACTTCCACCAGGGAGGAAACTTGTCAGATGAAAATTGGTCTACAGAACCAAGATAACAGTATATGGTCATGTGAGCAGGCACAAGGCTGGATTATTTCCAAAAGGATTTAAATAGATTCATGGGATAGATTATGATGAGACCTTTTCTCCTATAGAAAAGATGGACTCCATTCTCTTAGATCTAGCCATTGCAACAACCAAAGGATGGCAAGTTCACCAGATGGATGTGAAGAATGATTTTCTTCATGGTGACCTTTCAGAGGAGATCTAAATGGAGCAACCACAGGGATTCATTCATAACTCATCTTTAGTATGAAGACTGAAGAAGTATGTCTATGGCCTTAAGCATGCACCTAGATCATGGTATGGAAAGATGGATTCTTACATGCTTTCACATGATTTTGTTAGACATAAATCTGATTCCAATGTTTACATGTTGAGGACTACTAAATATATGATGATATTAGTGCTCTATGTTGATGATCTTTTGGTCATTGGTACCTATGCTTCAGCCATTTCTTTGGTCAAAGATATTTTTCATGACAGGTTCTCTATGATGGACATGGGTCGACTACACTTCTTTCTTAGTCTTGAGATCAGTCAGGATGCTTTTGACATCAAAATTTCTCAAGCTAAGTAAGTCAGGGATCTTCTGGATAGATTCCACATGACATACTGTAAGTCTACACCTACACCCTTCTTATCTGGGATCAGACTTGAGTATGGATGGGATACACCATTAGTGGACAACACTTTGTATCGAAAATTGGTGGGGAGTCTTTTGTATCTCACCCACACCTGTCCAGATATCTCATATGCGATAGGAGAAGTTTCCAAATACATGCAGGAACCCCATGATCTGCACTGGAAGGCTGCCAAGCACATCCTCAGATATGTTCAGGGCACCATGAGTTATTGGATTCACTATGTAGTTGGTTGTGCATTAGATCTCATAGGATTCACAAATTCATATTGGGTTGGTGATAGCATAGATTGCAAGTCTACATTTGGGCTCTCAGTTTAGGGTCAGGCCCAATTTGTTGGTCAAGTAAGAAGCAATCAACCATTTCTTTATCTTCCACAGAGGTAAAGTACAGAGGAGTAGTCAATTGTGTCATTCAAACACTTTGGCTTCAATACTTCCTTACTGAGATTGGTATCCAGTTTCATTGTCCGACTATCATATGGTGTGACAATCAGAGTACACTGATATTTTGCAGAGATCCAATACAATGACATCAAACCAAACACATTGAGGTCCACATGCATTTCATCAGAGATTTAGTACATGACATGATCATTGATTTGCAGTTTTGTCTTTCCTCTGAACAAAATGATGACATATTCACCAAAAAATTTACTGAGCAAAAGTTTCAGACTTTGCGGGATCATCTTGTAGTGAAGAACATTGTTTCCTAGCAACTACCTTTTCTTCTTTTGATGCATTGTCTTTTGAGGGGGAGAGTTTGTTCCCATGTGGTTTTCCCTCTTTCCCCATTTTTATTTAATGTTCATTAGTTGCGTTGTACATGAGTTCCTAATATGGTCTAGTAGCTGGGACTGATTTTTTACTCCATAGTGATGTTCAAGGGGGTGTTGGAGAAATTTCTATTTTTGGCACACTAGTTTAGTGGGAGTTAATTGGCTAGTTCTATTTTATACTTTCTAATCTTAGACCATCACTATTGTGCATGCATTCCTAATTATAGAATGTCATTTCCTATATGAGTGAAGATCACTCACTCAATGATTAGATCATAATATACATTGATTCTCATTCATAATTGTGTATCTTTCTTCCCTTTCTTGATAATATTTGTTTGTGTATGCTTTAGCTAGGTCTCCTGTGTAGGTTTCCATGAAACAATGACACTCACGTGCATGCCACTCATTAACTATTTGTCCCAACATGTATCTCAATCATATACCAAAGTCATATGCCAATATACCCATCAAAATTTCTCTATAAATGCATCACACTATCCATAACCAAATACCTTAAACCCTCACATCAAATCATGTGCCAAAACCTCACTGTTATGTAGCCTCAAGTGTGTACCAATCATATATCAAGACCACTAACAAAATCTTCTCACAATGTACCATAAGATATACCAATGAGACTCAAACATGCAACAACAATACACTTCAATAGATCTTCCTCAAAACCATTCTACAGCAAGCCCTAAATTTCCAAGAGGGCATCCAACAGATTTACAAGGCAAACCCTCAACCAGATTCATAGATTCAAAACTACACATATGAAAACCATACCTTTTTCTTCTTGTATTTGTGGATCTATTATGAATCTATTTATGTAGCTGTGATTATTTTTTCGTGATTATGTTTCCACGCTTCTACTATTGCGGCTCTATTGTCGTAGTTTTGTTGTCACGATTATGTTGTCTTGATTCTGCAGCTACGATTTTTATGCAGCTATGATTTTTCTGTTGCAAATTTTCTGCCATGAATTTTATGTTGCAAATTTATTTCTGCAGATTTTATCTATCAATAATAACTTCCAAATAACCTTTCACAAATGGATATTCAATTATATTCAAAAATAGGTGCAAATAAGAGACCCTTTCTCTCTTATTTATACTCTCCAAGTAGCTTCCTCAAGGGGTTATCTTCTAACTCATTTTACCCAACTTCATGCTTTTAGGGCTAACCCAATTCTAACCACTTTTCCAATTACAACCATGTTATCCACAAATAGTAAGTTCTCCACTTCTAGTTGCAACTAACTTTATTATTTAATTAATTTATTTTGCAACCACTTTGACTTATCCATAAATAGTAAATTCACCACCTTTTGTTGTAACCACTTTATTATTTAAATAATTTATTTTTGCAACCACTATACCATAATTAAAAAAATCACAACTTTAATTATTTTCTTAATGCAACAAATTTTCCCATGATTAACTCCTAGTTACCGTCAATTTGACTAGTCAACTTCTTCTAGGAGTTTCTAGAATAATTTGAATTATTTGACCTTCTAGGGGCTTCTAGATAACTCATGAGGTATCTACAACTTCACATGGCCATAACTCTCTAACCATGAGAATTTATGTGAAATTCCACATATCAAATGAAATGGCATGACATGTATTATCCATCTAGAATAGTCTTACCTACAAATACATTGATCTTCATACCTTTATACCTCAACCAAACTTGGGTTCCTTACCCATACCTTTGGATCTACTGGACATAATCAAGGGTTGACATCATTATCTAAGTGTTGACATAAATCTACAATATCACTCTCCAAGGGATGACATCAATGAAAATCAATAATCCAAACCAACTGTCCATCAATATAAACCAACTATTTGACAATATACCCCTTTGGCATTGATGGAAACACTTAGTCATGATAACATTCATGCTCATACTCCTCATTAATGTTTCTATCTCTTCCCCTTTGACATCAATGGAAAAGGGTATCTCTCCTTTGGGCTTCTCCCCATTAAATGAACTCTTCTTAGGAATTCTCCCCCTATCTGCACTGTCTTTTGGATTGCTTCCCTTATCTAAATTCCTTTGATATTTATTTGTGTTTCTAATCCTTCGATTACTCTCTCTCCCTGCATCTGAATATTCTCTCCATATTTGGAAAAGGTTATTACTCTAATGCAATATTGAATTCATGATGCTCATGCTCCCCCTGTGACCATCACTCCTCTTGGAATCATGCTTATGTGCTCTCTCCAAACATCTAACTCTCTATCCATGCATATGATGAATCTGTCCCTTGACTTATCTATAAGATGTCATGTAGATCACATGTAGGTATTCCTATACCTACTTCCTTTTGGATTTTTTTTCCATTGGTGCTTCCTTGTGTAATTAGTTGACATATATAAAAATCATTCAATAATAAGCATTCAAATATTCCTCTGTCATTATCATCCATTATGATAATGTTCCTTTATCTCTGAATGACTCTCTGAACCAATTTATGAACCAATATTTGAATCGATCTTTGATTCCACTGTCCAAACCTGCTAAGTGTTTTTACTAATCCATCTCTATCCATATTGTCCTTGACTCTGCTACACAACTATCCATAATGATGAACCATCTACCACTATACTATCATTTAGTATTCACTACTGCAACTGACCAATCTATCATACTGTACTTATGATAATTGACTGCTCTGAATATGTCCAGTCGAACTCTGTAATCTTCTTGAAGGATGGTTCTCTAAACTGTCTCAACTATTGCATAGACTCCCCCTGTCTAATATTCATATTGCCTTGGAGTCTACAAGACATCTAGCTCGGAAAAATACATTTTTGATGTATTCATCATCCTTTTTAGTAGAATCAACATCTCTCTGAACTTTGACTTCTTTCTTTCTATCTGTGGATTCATCTTGTACTACAATTCTTGAAAGTACAATTTCTCGAACATGTTATTTATTCATCTGATCTTATTTTCTTTCTCGTACTACTACAAATCATGTGATCTTTGGGACCTTCTCTTTCTTTACCTACTCTTTATTATGATATTTCTCTGCTACGGATTCTGACAATATGGTTCTTGAAACATGTTCTTCTTTTGCTTGCTTTCCTTGTCTTTCTCGAACTATGGCAAGTCTTGTAATTTATGGAGTCTGTTCTTCTCTATTCACTTGATTTTCTTCTTGATATTTTATTTTCCAAATCTTGATGTATATAATATGTGTTTCTTTCTTCATGGATGGTACTATTATGCTTCTATAATTTTGATCTATATGACCATAGTTGTTGAATTTGTAGCATTCAAAATTATGTGGGGCCACATAAGCATTTATTGCTTGAACATTTCTTCCATAAGCCCTACAATATGAAACCTTATGTACAAAGTTAGTACAATAAAAACAATGACCATAAAACAAATTTACATACCTAGGAATGAATGATCTTCTTTGTGGTGTATCCCTTTTGAATTCCTTCCTTGACTGATCATGATCATGATTGAGGATTCTTTGTGGCTGACACTCTTCCTTCTTCATATAACCTTTAATGAATTTTGCATACGTTCTTCTCTTTTCTTCATTCTTCTTTTCTGACAACCTAGAATGATTCTCTTCATTCTCTACTGCTAATGTGGATGTTTTTGTCTCTTCAACGTTCTTGTTGAGCTTGACGATTTTGAATCTTAGTGTGACAACTTGTTATTCAAGATTCACAACCTCTTATTCTTTCTTCATTATCTGAGACTTCATGACTTCTTTCGTTCTCTTTTCTTCTTCAAGTTGGATTTTCAATGTAATTTATTCTTCTTCGAGTCTTCTCTCTTCTTGACCAAACTCTTCCTCAAGCTAGTTTAAGTCATCGATTCTTTCCTTGCGATGATTTGTCAGTATATTTTCTCTCTTTTCTTCTTCTTCCTTTTTTGCTACTATGTTGGCTTCTAAACACTTCTTTTTATATTCTAGATTTTCTTCAATTCTTCTAGCAAGTTCTAGATGAGCTCTTAAATTCTTGATGACCTGTTGAGCTTCTTCAGAACCTTGAACACTTTTCTTTTGCTTCATCAATTCTTTCTTAAGTGACTTGTTTTCTTGTCTTTCTTTATTTAGTTCATCTAAAGCACTGAAAAATTATGCTTCATAATTTTATTCTATTTCAATTGGATTTTATGTCTCGTTACCTTCAAAGAATTCAATTTCAAGACATCTGCATTTTTCACAATTAAAGCAAAATGACATACTTATGTTGATTACGTACTCTTCTTCTTCTTAATCTGTCTGACATGATGGACATATTTCCTCTTGATATGTACCTGCATCTTCTTTGACATTATCTAACTTTGTGATGGGTGAATAATATATATTATGTAACTTATCCCAAAGTTATTTAGTTGATGAACATTTACCAACCTTTTCTCTTACCGGATCACGTAATCCTTCCCAAATGAAATCCATTTCTATTTTTTTATTCTTCTTCAATTCCTTCTTGAATGAAATCTTTGCTTTCTTTGTAGCATTGTATCTTGTCACAACTAAATACCAAATATCATATCCCTATGCCTCTAAAAAGGTTCTCTTCCTTATGCTCCACATCTCATACTTTAGACCATTATGACCATTAAACAATGGTACTTCATTCTCAGTATATTCCATGATCTCGTTTTAGTTGTTAAACTATCTCTTGATGGAAACTTGCTCTCATATCAATTGTTGGATTACTCAGAGGGGGGATGAATCAATAATGAACAATTTATACCACTTATTAATCCTTTGTAACCACAATGTATATTCCTTTAACTTATTGAACAATGTTCATCAATTTTTTGGGTACATGTATATTTTGAGGAAAGGTCTATTTTTGGAAGGTAAGGCCCAATTTTGGAGAAGAACAATTGGAAGAAAAAGTAGCATGTGCAAGGAAAAGTCGCATGCAATGGAGAAAAGCATGCAAGGCATGCAAGAGGGAAAATCTAACCATGCTAGGGTTATGATTTTGGTAGATATTTTAATGGATAATAAGCTTGTAAAATAGTATAAATAAGAACCTAGGAGGTCTAGGTCGGGAGTGTTGGGTATTTGTTATATTCTTTGCATGTGTGTGTGTGTGTGAGTGCGCTACAACAACTGCGTCTGGCAGTCTGTACTAACTAGGGCTCTGCCGTTCCGCCGGGCACTTCCTAGGGGGGTCCCAGGGGGGGGCAGGTATGCCCCCCCCTGGTTACGCGGAGCGTTCGGCACCGGGCGGTAGTCCGGGGCCGACGGGGTTTGGGGCAGTGCCCCAAGTACGCACAACGTTCGGGGCAACGCCCCGAAATTTTTTTTTTGGGGCGGTTATTTGCTATTTTTAGCTGATTTGTAAATTAATCCCGGATTAAGGGATTAGGGTTTTGGTATCTACAGAATACCTAAAAACATTGTATATATTGTATGGTGAATGGTGAA
>JZKD02S2008997.1:0-20999 GCA_000966675.3 Picea glauca | reverse complement strand
TGGAGATTATTGGGACGAACAAACACTAGAAAGCATCACATAATTGTTGCGTGAATACAATGACCTTTTTCTCACGACCTTTATAGAGATGAAAGGAATAGCTGAAGAATTAGGAGAAATGATGATACCACTCAGATCTAAGGCAAGACCCATTAAACAATGACCATATAGACTGAACCCCATCTACAAACAGAAAGTTAAAGACGATATCAATAGGATGCTCGAGGTCGGCATCATTGAACTAGTTGAAGAATAAGAATGGATAAGCCCGATGGTAGTACATGACAAGAAACAAGGAAGAGGGATCAAGATATGCATCGACTTGAGGAATTTGAACGATGCATGTTTACACGACCCATTACCCACACCATTCATAGATGAAGTACTTGAGAACATAGGAGGACACGAAGCTTATTCATTCACCGATGGATTCTCAGGATATCATCAGATTAAGACAACACAAGAGGATAGACACAAGACCACATTTGTGATAGAATGGGGATTGTATCAATACACAGTCATGTCATTCAGATTGAATAATGCATCTACGATATTCTCCAGAGTGGTCATCACAGCATTTAAGGAATTCATCCACCAATTTCTTGAAGTATACCTAGATGATTGGACAATTTATAGCGTGTTAAAAAACCATGTGGAAGTTTTACGCTTGATGTTAGAATGATGCAGAAAGTGCCAGATATCACTGAATATCAATAAATGCATATTTGGAACACCATTTGGGATACTATTGGGACACATAGTATGCAAACAAGGTTTACGAGTGGATCCAGCCAAAATCGTAGTCATTGTTAACCTACCAACACCAAAAATAGTCTACCAACTAAGAGCAACGTTAGGACATATAGAATATTACAGGAAATTCATCAAAGGCTACGCGTAGATTACAACACCTATGGAAAAACTATTAAGGAAGGATACCAAGTATCAATGGAACGATGAGTGCCAACACGGTCTGGATACCCTAAAGGAAAAGATGGTCATTGCACCAATATTGGTATTTTCAGAATGGGAAAATACATTCCATGTACATGTAGATTCATTAGCAATAACATTTGGAGATATATTAGCACAACCAGGAGAAGGATACTTGGATCACCCGATAGCATTCTCAAGTAGTAAATTATTAGACTCAGAAGAGAATTATAACATGATAGAAAGAGAAGGATTAGCTATGGTTTACACACTACAAAAATATATACATTACCTATTGGGAAAACAATTTAAGATATTCACAGATCACTCAGCCCTGAAATACCTAGTTAACAAGACAGTGTTGGGGGGGAGAATCTGTCGATGGTTACTTATATTTAAAGAATTTGACTTCAAGGTAATAGTCAAACCAAGGAAACTGAATGCAGGGCCTCACCACCTATCGAGGGTCACAAATGGAGAGGATCCAATGAATTTGGAAGACAACTTTCCAAATGCACAACTCTTCTCAGTACAAATTGCTAATGATTACTTCGTAGAGGTCATCCAGTACTTGAGCACAGGTACTGCGTCACAATGATATACCACTGCACAGAAGAAGAACCTCATAGTTTGTGCAACCAACTATCAACTTATCACAGGGAATCTATACAAAATGGGCTCAGATAGCATCTTATGAAGATACATACTAGACCATGAATGAAAGAGAATTTTAGTGGAATCCCACAAAGGAATAGAAGGAGGGAATTACGTAGGAAAAGCTACCACGCAGAAGGTACTACATGCAGGATTATGGTGGCCAACGATACATAGAGACTCGAAAGAATATTGTCAGGAATGTGATGTCTTTCGACGGGTCAGGAAACCCAACAAAAGGGATGAGATGCCACTACGACCACAAGTGACACTTCAGGCATTCAAAAAATGGGCAATAGACTTTGTGGGACCCATTAACCCACCCACCAAGAGAATAGGGGCGAGATATATTATCACCGCGACCGAATATTTAACAAGATGGGCATAAGCCGCACCAGTAAAAGATTGAAGTGCCAAAATAGCTGCCCACTTTCTTTTTGAATAGGTAATTACTAGATTTGGGTGCCAAAGAATTTTGATGAGTGATCAAGGAACAGACTTCATCAATAGAACCATCTGAGTGATTCTCGAAGAGTTCAAAGTTCATCACCAAAAAAACACACTGTATCACCCAAAGGATAATGGCACAGTAGAATCCTTCAACAAAATTCTAGAGAATGCCCTGATGAAGATATGTAATGTCAACAGGGATGATTGGGATCTCAAGGTACCACCAGTACTATGGGCATATAAAACCACATGCAAAAAG
Source organism: Picea glauca (assembly GCA_000966675.3). Lineage (NCBI taxonomy): Eukaryota > Viridiplantae > Streptophyta > Pinopsida > Pinales > Pinaceae > Picea > Picea glauca. The sequence continues at coordinate 18,703 of JZKD02S2008997.1, read as the reverse complement.
TTGACAGGTCACACACCATTCAAACTGGCCTATGTTCAAGAAGCAGTAGTGCCATTAGAATTGCTAATAACTAGTCTATGTGTAGCAACTATCACACAAATGACAGAACAAGGCGCAGTCCAGTAACAAATGGGTCAATTACTATCAGTGGAGGAAGACCAAATCTGGGCAGGATTCCACCAAGTACAGAAAGTGAGAGACAAAGCATGGAAAGAAATCCACATCAAGAGAAAGATGTTCAAGGAAGGAGATCTAGTATTTCTCTATGACGGTAAAGCGCTGCAACACCTAGGGAAGCTGAATATGCATTGGCTAGGACCATACGATGTAAAAGTTTTCACGGATGGAGGAGTTGTATAGTTGAAAGATCTAGTAGGCCCAGACCTGAGAGGAATGATCAATGGGAGCCGACTGAAGCTATACAAGGATAGTCGACTACCCACCGCGCAGTAAAAAAAAAAACAGTGCCTAGCATGAAGAACAAGTCACATATGCAAAATGACACCAGTGAGGGAAGATCTAATGGCCATATCAGAAAGGGAAATAAGATGGAAAAGTAAATTTAGTAAAATCACACTAACAGGACAACGTGCGGACGAATTAAAGCAAGGAAAGGACAGATGGGATGTCACTAACAAAGTAGCCATAAGGGCAGGTACGAAACCACTGCAGATGCATTGAAACCACACATATGGTACATTAATATTACAAGGTAGGAGGCATCCTCAACAAGCTTCATGGAACACCCATACAACACATGAGCACAAAACCAGTTAGTCTATTTGCACAAGAAGAATGAAGAAATAGAAAGAGCATCTCAAATGCATAGAGTGAGATCACAGAGCTTATCCTAGCTATTTGAACCAAGAAAACGTCTACCCGACACCAGTATGGCACCACCAAAGCTCTCAAAACTAATCCAGAAAGTCATACCTACTAGGGTTCAAACTAGGTCATAAGGGATACGGGAAGAGAATGACCAACAGTCACTAGAGATTGTCAATATTGATGAAATATCATCACCGTAGGACATTCCAGTTGAATCAAAAAAAATCTAGGAAGAGATCCCACAACCCTAAGTAGAAACTAGGAAAGAGGACACGTCAGAAGCAGCGCAGGAGCCTCGGAATGAAGCAGTAGGAACTCATCAAGAAGGACAGCTAGAAAATGTTGAAGCAGCCATGGAAATAAACAGAAGCACAAAGAACCTGGAAGTAGAGGTCCAACCAAATGTTCCACAAATACCCATCCCATACTTTTCTTTTTCAGCCAAGCCAACTTGTGAAATGGGCAAGGCTTAGGAAGAATGATTGGCGAAGCAGCAACCGGGAGTTGTTGGAACTTCGAACTAGCCAACACAATAGAAAGACAGAATTCAGATACCAAGCTCGCCTTGAAAGAAACCAGCTGCAGATATTGTGCTACCTCACACACTAGAAGGAATATAGGTGGATTCCCAGCTATTGATTCATGTTGGAAAGCTCAAATTTTCCAACCATGATGTAGCGAAAGAAAGAAAATACCTAGAGCTTGCACCACAAGTCTTTATAGAGACAATAGCCATGAACCCTCTCAGAGGAACTATCACTAAGCCACGCCAGTGGGCAGTCGGACTGGACAAAACCAGAATCTTAGGATTGCTGAAGATACCACACTTTGACAGAGGCCAATATGCGATGACATGCATCAAGAAATTGTTAGAATTTACGCATTTAGGGGATGTATGGATGGAAAAACCCATCTGCATAACTCTTGAACTTATTGTGCAGATTACAGGACTACCCATCTGGGGTATGGATCCTGCATTGATACTAGACGACAAGTCCAAGGAAAAAGCATTGGCAAAAGAAATGAATAAGAAATATGGCACCGACAGAGGAACGAGAGGCATTATAATCAAGTGAATTAACAATGCTGCAACACAACTGGGAGCAAAGATCTTAGCCTGCAAACTGCTAAGAAAATGTCGCAAAGATGAAGTACCAGTAGGAGTCATCACAAATGCAACTCAGTGTGTGGAAGGCACCTTCATGAGCTGGGTGCCATATTTGTCAAACTTGTTCCAAATAGACTATAAATATGCACAGGAAGAAGGTACGAAGTTTCATTATTCATGGCTAATTAATCTCATCGTTTTAGTGGGATGGAAAGAACCAGAACACATCACCTTCTGTACCACACCATAGCTAGGAGGAGCAAGATATCGCGTCCTGAAATCCATGCCACTGGCTAAGCATAAGAAGGAAAATGGGATTATATTCAAAGCTTACCTACGAGAAATGCAGGAAGCAATCAACTAAGCATGGAGGATAACACTAGAGGTTGTCACGCGATTCAGGGGAATTGCCAATTTCTGGGCTAAGTGACAAGCCATGTGGATACAGCCAAAACATGACCCACATAAATAGTGGCTACAGATGTGCTACTGTGTCACCGAGGGAGACATTGACATGATCATCCAAGAGTGGCTAGATGAATGGAAAATCCCAACTATACCCAGAACAGTACTGGGACAAACAATAGAAGGAGGGACTTTGCAGGAGGAAACACAACTTGCATAAGTCCCAGTACCCAAGAAACCAAGAATGGTCCAAATCAAGTCAACTTAGATAGAGCGTGGCTCAGAGCAACCAGAGACCCAAAAGGGGAGAACAGAAACCACTCAACTGACCAATGAACAATAGAACCCAGCTGAGGGAGCACAGGAAACCAGGATGAACCTCATCACATAGAAACCAAGGGGAACCAAGAGACCAGAGGTACAAGAAATAGGTGCGCACAAGAAATCAAAGGCACAATGATCACCACCAAAATACATAATCACAGAGGACGATGGCGAGATGATTGCCAGAATGGTCTAGGATTTCCTCGTAGAGGACTTTGATCATGCAATGAACCACGGGGATGAACTATAGAAGGAGATGGTAGAAATGTGGCAAATCCTGAAGAAATTCAGAGAAGCCCAGATTACAACTAGCAGCAGAGGCATAGAACCATAGAGCGTACGAACCACAGAAAGAATGGAGGTAGGAAAATGTGACTCGGTTCTTCCGAAACCACATTCCATGGTTTAAATAAATTCAAGAATGCTATGAATGGATGAGATTATGGGACAAACATCACTGAATGACTTGGATCAGATCCAATTAGTCCTAAAATGGATGTCGGAAAAGGCCTTATACCAATTGTAGGTTAGCATCGACCATGAGATACAGTCTCGAGCACATTAAAACTTGGTCGAACTACAACAAGAAACAAAGAAGTAGGAAACACCTGAAATAGTTTGTGCACAGGAAAAATTGGAAATGAAGGAGGATAAGGGACGCAGAATTGAGTTGGAACACAGAGTGGAAGACATTTTCGGAAAACTTCCATCTACTGCGTAAGGAAGTGAACTCACAGTGGCAGAAAAGATCAATCAGATTGCGTAGGAAATTGATCAATATCATAAGGAGATTGAGACTCTCTGTGGATAGATTAGACGAACAACTCCACTAGTAGTAAAGGAGTAGAGGATGCAGGAAGCAACAACGAAACTACAGGAGATGGAAAAATAGGTCAGCGTAGCAACCGACTTTCTAGATAAAGTAGCACAACTCTGGAAAAAGCTAGAAGAGGATCCACAGGTCCAACAATGGGACAAGGAGGAGGAAAGGATCAATGCAAATATCCAAGAATTCAAGAATCAATAGAAAACCATCCCAATTCCAGAACGGTCCAAGGGGACACGAGAGATAAATAAGTTATAGGCAGAAATTCTCACTGCGCAAACAAAGAAATAGGAGCGGTGGGATCAAATAGAACCGTTGCAGGAACAAATAGAAACAGTACTGGAGAAGGTAGAATAAGCTAGAACATAATCAGCATAAACTCAACTAGAATGTGCACAACTGATAAGCGAAGAAGTAGTATCACAAACAGTCGATACTATCAAAGAAAAAATCATGCAGGCACTAGCAAAAGCAACAGAATTGTAGGAGAAGTTCCAGATGAACACTAGGGAGATCGAGGAGGCACAATGCAATTAGGTGACTCGGGACGAGTCACGTGTCAGTGTTGGGGGCCTATTGGAACCAGGCCAAAGTGGAAAGAAGGATGAGCATGGGAAAGAAAGTGTCCAGGAAACTGAAGTGACAACTGGCAAAATATCAGCACAAGCGAATGCAAGAAAGCGTGCATAGAGGAAAGTGAAAGTTGGAGGAAGAAAAGCACGTGAATGGGATAAAAACCTAGCATAAGAAGGGTTAGGGTTTTGGTAATATTCTATAAGTGGCCAAAAATCCTGAAATGTATAAATATAGATACAAAAGTATCATATAGTGTGTGGTTATTGTTGTTGTTGTTATCATTGTTGATTTTATGCTAGTTTTTATGAGGATTATGATTGTCATTGTGTGATTGTTCTGAGTATTGCAGTCAGCGATGTGAGAAGGATTTTGAGTTGTATGAACCAAGTTTTTTAAGATGTTGAGAAAGAATAGATAGGAGGGAAGGTAGATCTAAGGATTAGACTGCAGGTTGTAGATCTTGGTGTGATCTAGTTCACCTCACATAGATCTTACCCACTTTTGCAGACCACTATAAGTGCATGATGCAAGGAAATCAAGAACCACAATAATAAAAGAGACAAGAACCAGATCTTTGTGGACGTAGCCTAGGAGGGGTGAACCATGGTACTCTTTTTGTAATGTGTTGAATGTCTTCATATCTTTAACTTCTTTAAACAATAGATGATTATAATTGATGAATAACCAAATTCATTATTAGAATCCATTTATATTTTGAGTTATATGCATTCGATTCCTAGGAACAAGTAGATTACAGTAAAAATTTGTAGAATAGGGCCATAATCAAGAAACCCTTTATCCCCTACTCTTTCCTAGACTGTAAACACCTGAGTCTTACAATCAACCATTTATAGCTATCTTGGGTGAGACTGCATAGTACCTTACGAGCACTGTGTTGCTTTCTGGTTTACCAGGAGGGTTGATAGTTAGAGGCTTTGTTGGAATCCCGAATGACAAGAACCCTGGGTCAATAACTCAGATAAAAGATACCAACAAAGAGGAAACTCTTCAAGGATTATAAACAAACATCGAAGTCAGAGCTAGGGAGTGTTAAATCCCAATGACGTGAAATTTATCTGGGACCCCCCTCTAACATAGGGGATAAACATGAGGTCGTGTGAGGAAAGGTAGTGGAGATAACCCCTCCAAAGCTAGACCAAACATAGTGGGGATCACATATTGAGGATCTGTTGTGGGATACTGTCGTTTGCATTTTCCTATGGAGCTTTGTGGACCTCGAATCCATTTGAGATCCTTAGTTGTCTTCTATACCACTTGATTTTGATACCCTCAGTAGGTTTTAGACTTGTTATCTTTCTCATTGCGGTCCACCCAACTGTTGATTATACCCGCTTGGTGACAGTTCACGAGTTGGCAACTTAGCTTCCTTTATTATAGAAACTTACAAAGGTGACTACGGGGGTATACCACAGTACCTAGGGTATATTTCAGGTCACACTTTGTAGAGTATACCCGGAGGGTTATTCCATGTTCGAGTTTCACTTTCCACGGTAAGTTTCTCTAGTGTTGGTTGGCGTAAATATTCTTCCAACTAGATAATGGTTTGCTTGGTTTATCTTGTAGGAACTTTTCTAGTGTGTTTTTGGTTTGAATCCTTAGTTAAAGCCTTACTGTGTCGTTGATATTTTCACAAGTTGGAATATCAAGAGATCCACTAGTCGCGAAGGATTTAGGGCCTATTGTCGGTTACATTAGAGCCACCGCCGCCACCGTTACGACGAATACTTGACCAACAAGGGTCATTTGAAGTGACCGGGTCGTAGGAGACTATGACTGAGTCAGATCCTAGAGGAGATTACTCGAATCTGGAGGAACTCACTATTTCTGACCTTGGAGTAGAATCTCTTGGGCTGGTTAACCCTCTGATCACTGACTTGTCAGTGCCAATCTTGGTACAAGTTGTCCCTTCAAGGGTAACACCTCACGAGCGTCAAATAGTCTTACAAGAAACTATGCAAGAAAATGTCACTACTTTGTTCAGGAGTCCTCATACTCCCTTAACTACTGACACCACAAGGGGTATTCTGCCCCCTAACCCACCTTCAGCGGTCATGACCATAGTGGTATCGACCCCCTCTACTTTGGGCAGTGGTCTGATTCTGTCATTGGTGACAACCATTGCTCCATTCACATAGAGTGCGATGGGCCCTCCATTTTCATATGGGATTCTCAGCTTTGATACAAACTTCATCCTTACCTACTCCACCCTACATACTATGAGGTAGGGGGCAGGGATCTCAAATGATCTCTTGCAAGGGTCCATGTGGGGCACCTCAACCTCCTATAACACTATTACTTATGGTGGGGGTCATATACCTCCTCCACACCCCTCGCTCGGTGGTGCTTTCAAACCACCCGTAGGGTCGAACACAAACTAGAGCTTGTTTGGAGCAGGAAGTATAAGAACATATTCTTACACCACACCGGTGGTATCCACAACATTCTCTTTGTTCAACACATTTGGTAATAACACTTTTTCATCAGCTGTCATCTTGATCGAGGGAAACCCTGATTTTGGACAACAGAATCCTGTGCAGGGTACTATTCCTACACAGGAGGCAAGTACAGGAGTTTTCTCCTCACAAGTACTTTGGAATCCTTGGTAGGGATCAGTTCCCTCGCAAGGGATGTCGACCAAGGGCAACCCCTTTCATGGTCAATGGAACCCTAGGCAAGGCTCAGTACCTATGACCTTCATATCGGAAAGGGGCAACCCCTTCCAGAATATTTGGAACACAACACAGGGAGAAATCCCCAAACAACCCTCGACGTCCAATTACGAGAATCAGCTGATGTTGTCCCAACAAATGAAATTTCCATGTGTTGGTCAAGGCCATGGTGTCTACCAGAACCCTGGCCAATAACCAACTTTTCCTGGCAACCTGGTTCTAGTCAAACTCCAAGCTCCCTTTTTCTTGTACATAGTACCCAACCCAAACTACCATTTCTAGAAACGTTACACTTTCCATACTTGTCAAGGTTGCTTAGTGACCCTATTTTTCATGATCTCCATTGGCCCCCAATGTCGACCAAGTTTCCCAGTGATATTTTGAATTTCAAAGGGAAGACTGGCAAAGACCCAGGTGATCACGTGACAACTTTCTACCTATGGTGCTCGTTAAAATCCCTGAGAGATGACTCTGTATAGTTGTGTCTATTTCAATGCACTCTTATTGGGGGCGCCACAAAATGGTACATCAAGCTTGACTACTCAAGATATTCTTACTTTAGCGATTTGGTGATGGTTTTCCTAAACCATTTCGAACTACCCATGAGATACGATGCCATCACCGAATTAATAGCCAACTTTGAGCAGATGAAGGCCAATCATATCTCGGATCACATCCAAGAATGGAAGCATTGGAAGAGTTTGATTAAGGTATAGGTCCCATCGACTTTCCTACTAGAGTGGTTCCTGAAGTATTTGGTACCTCATTTATCCAAGGACGTTGCAACCTCAGGATTGTTTTCATAGGAGGAGGCGATAATGAGAATGCAAAAACTCAAACTGATATACTCTCTGTCTGGCTTACTCTATGAGATTTTTCTAGATGTGCCACATTCCATCCTTGATAAGGCCAGACAAAAGTCTGGACCACATGCTGATGATATAGTTGGTTCGCCACAAGAAAATTCCACTGATCAGCTGTCAAATCAATTGCAACAATTTTCGATACAACAGATAACATCCATCCAGACCTCTGGTTTGGTTTTTCCCCCTACCCAAACGTCGAACGTAAATAGTGTATAGTCGAAGAACCCAAAGGCCAATTAGTAGTCTGAAGGGAAGAAAAAACAATGAAACAAGAAGGGTAAAGGGGATAAGAAACCCAACAACAATGTTCATGGGGGAAACACAGAGAAGAGAAAGTCGAAGTATCCGTGTAACCTTTTCACAAAGGAACATCTGACTCACTTGTTCCCTCGACTTGCGGAGGCTCAGAAGTTATTGGTGCAACAATAGCATGATGTGTTAATGAACCCATTTCGACATGGGAAAAATATGACTTAAGCCTCTTCAAATGCAGATGGGGGCAGTCAGGGACCCCCTGCACCTTCTAGTAATACCTCGATTGCAAATATTTATATGATGAAAGGTGACACTTATATAGAAACCAGGGAACACTAGTATGGAATGTTGGAATCTACCGAAAAGGGTAAAGAAACTACAAACCCAAAAATTCCTCTCCAAATCGAGAAGACATTGGGTGAAACAATGACACGCATCCCGAAAGGGGTGTTCAAGAAAGCTTCCCATAATCCGAACACAAGGGTCATTGAGAATTACTCTGTGGTGGAGGATTTATCACAAACCCCTTGCACGATGTCTACTTTGAAAGTCCTCCAAAGCTGTCCTTTGAAGAGAAAGGCTCTGTTGTTTGCTTTGGAATATGTTGAGACTTATAATATGGGAACGATCATGCTTGATCTCACCAATTTCAAACCTCATCTCCCTTACCACATTGCATTTCAAATAGTAGTGGCTCACCCCATGAAATATTTTGCTCATAATATTTTCTGTACAGTGGTTGATGAGTGCGCCTCAACCTGGATGATGTTGTTGGCGTGTTGGAAGGCCATTTACCAACTCATTTTTTCTCTGTCAGCTACTTTGCTTACTGTGTTCGACGGTCATTCTTTTAGACCACATGGAATCATTCCTTCTTTCCCCATGAAGTTAGGATGAAAGACCATGTGTGTTGAAGTTGAAGTGGTCGACACACCTCTCGAATACAACCTCTTGTTAGGAAGGATTTGGACCTATGCAATGCATGTAGGGGTTGCCACAATTTTTTGGGTCTTATTGTTTCCACACGAGGGCCGAATTGTAACCATTGATCAATTGTCCTTCTCCAGAACTATCCCTTCAGCAGGGGAATCCACGGTCACGATGATTGATAACCCTCATCCTAATGTCGTCAACATGGGGGTTTTTTTTCCCCACCATTGATGGGTACTTTTGATTACCTGCCTCCTTCTGGCGATGTCAATTTTATATCGGCTGCCCCCGACTAGCCTAGGGCTGAAATTTTTTAGGTGTCGTTGTTCCAAACAAATTACTTTCATGATCTATGGAATATTCCTTCCACATCAGCCTCGATGGAAGGGACAGGTCATCCTAGCATGGCTATGCCCTTTTCTGTGGAAGAATTTTCATACAGTATTATCCAGCAAGCTTCAGTCGACCCCGATCCGACTCCCACACAGGAGTTAGATCTAGTTCTCCAGCCTATTTGGGCTCAAATTTCCCTTGCCAATATTGATTCTTTAGACTTGGTATTTCCCTCAAATGAGGTGATTATTTAGGCATTAACTGGTCTGGATAGACCCTAGGATGATATCCATCATAGATCTTATTTACTCCCAGAGTTAAGGAGAATAGAGGAAGGTGAATTCATGTTGACTATGATTGGAGACAGGTCTTGTCCTGTTAATCCTCTGGCTACGCACACAGTTTACACTGAGGGTAATATGCCTAGTATCGTTGAAATGATACCTATAGATATTTCCAGAACCCTTGGAATCGTGGAGAATTTTTTTGTCGGAGCGGAATGCTCCCCCCGAAGAGATTCAAATCTATACAGATTTATTTAAGGAATTCTGTGACATTTTTTCTTGGTCTTACGAGGAAATTCCAGGCATTGATCCAAGAATCATCGAACATGAGATAATGAATTGTCCTAATGCCAAGTAAGTCTGACAGAAGCTTCATCCAGTGAATCCTCGAAAAGCGTAAGCTATTAAGGCTAAAGTAGAGAAACTTCTTAAATCTAGTTTTATCTACCCCGTGCAGTTGACACCATGGGTGTCGAATCCCATTCTGGTCAACAAACAATAGGGTACGATTCGCATGTGCATGGATTTTCATGACTTGAATAAGACTTGTCCAAAGGATAATTTCCTCACCCCATTCATTGATCGTATTGTCAATGAATGCATAGGTTGTGAGGTATTTTCTTTCATGAATGGTTTTTTAGGATATAACCAGACTCAGATAAAATGCAAGGACCAACATAAAACAACTTTTATCTGTCTGTGGGGCACATTTGCTTATCTTAATATGCCTTTTGTCCTAAAGAATGTTGGATCCACTTTTCAGCGGGCCATGTATTTTTATTTCCATGACCTTAGACATATAGTCGAGGCTTATCTCGATGACCTAGCATCACGATCTCGTAAGAGAGTTGATCATCTCATGCACCTCTAACTAATCTTCGAATGATGTCACTACTATCAGATTCACTTGAATCCTAAAAATGTAGTTTTTGCGTGACGTTAGATCATCTTTTAGGTTTCATATTTTCTAAAATAGGGATCATGGTCAATCCTCTGAAGGTTGAGGCAATAGTTTAGTTTCCTCCCCCATGCACAGTCCCCCAACTTCATAGCTTACAGGGGAAAGTGAACTTTATTCAATGTTTTATCGCAAACTATATCGAGATCACTAAAGGGTTCATGCATTTATTGAAGAAGGGAATCCATTTTTGTTGGGATGAATATGCTCAATGCTCTTTTGAAGCACTGAAATGTTCCCTCACATCTGCCCCCCTGCTCCGGCCTCCTAATTATAATAAATATTTCTTATTGTACTTGGCTGCCACAGAGTCGAACATCGACATGGTATTGGTTCAAGGGGATGATTTTCTCGAAGATTATGTGATTTATTACTTGAGTCGAGGCTTGGTTGGAATGGAACTCAACTATTCCCATGTTGAGAAGTTTGCTTTTGCAGTAGTGCATGCTATCCAACAGTTCCATCATTATATCCCGCTTCACATGACCACTGTCATTGTAGTTGTGAATCCATTTCAATATGTGTTGACATGATGCACCATTCGCGAAAATATAAGTAGATGGATTGTTATCCTCCAAGAATTTGACTTGGATTTTGTTTTCGGGAAATCCAAAAATGCACTAGTTTTTGCGAAACTAATTTCGGAACTTCTGATTGAATCTGGTGATGATACCCCTGAATAATCGCCTATTAAAGGAGATATTTTTCTGATCACATCTACGGACTCCTGGTATGGAGATATACTAGTCTATCTCCAAACTCTGAATTTCCCTGCTACTGCTTCTCACGACGAGTGTCGACGAATTCGCCATCAGGAATGGAACTATATCATACTCGATGACACTTTTTATCGTTAAGGTGTAGATTATATTATTCGATGATGCCTTATACACAAGGAAGTTGAGCTTGTTCCTAACAACTTCCACACTGGAGCATGTGGTGGTCATTTGTCTGGGTTGGCAACAACCCAAAATATTTTGAGCCGGTTACTTTTGGCATACGTTAATAAAATATTATGTTGAGTTGTTCAGGAAGTGCCACTCATGTCAGATCATCTCTCAGAAGATGAGGGCACATCCTTCTCCCATGTTTCTTGTCATTGTTGTTGGTCCCTTCACCAAGTTGGGGATTTATTTTACTACATGCCACCTCGCTTCAACCAGGGGGAATCATTATATCATCGTAGCGGTAGACTACTTCAAAAAGTGGGTCGAGGCTATGAAAACGTTTAACAATGATGGAAAAACAACAACTCTCTTCATTTTTAACCAGATAATATCAAGGTTCGACATCCTAAAGGATATTTTCACTGACCATGGAAGTCACTTACAGAACAAAATCATGTCCAAGTTAACATCAAAACCTGGGTTGAGGCAAGAGAATTCATCACCCTACTACCCACAAGTTAATGGTCAGGTGGACACTGTGAATAAGTCCCTCAAGCCTATTCTACAACGAACGATCAATTCTATCAAGTCAAATTGGCATTTGATGTTGTACTCGACATTATGGGCCTACCGAATGTCTATAAAGACTTCCACCACTTTCTCACCTTTTCAACTCATTTACGGGCTGGAAGTAGTCTTTCCTATAGAGTGCCAGATTCGGTCTTTAAATTTGGTAGTAGAGATATTTCCAGACACTTCACCACTTAAGGAATTCCTATTATATATCAATCATCTCGATGAGCAATGTCATGATGCATCCTAGGCTAACTAGGCTCATAAGAAATGATTCAAGTGTCAATATGATTGATCTGTTCTTTCTTGAATTTTCTCAAAAGGTGACCTTGTCCTCATATATGACCAAGATAAGGATCCCCTGGGGGCATGCAAGTTCAAACCCATGTGGTTCAGACCTTTCACTGTAAAAGAGGTCTTAAAGAAGGGTGCTTATCATCCAGTTGACTTTGAGGGAAATGATTTGGCAGAGCCTAGAAATGGGCTCTACCTCAAGAAGTATTACTTGTAGGTTGGTCGCCTGGGTGAATTCTTGTACATATGTATAGTTCTTATACATTTATTTTTTTTTCTTTTTGTTTTATGGATGTGTCGTTATTTATGTCATCTTTTTCACTATGGCAGATGTCAAGTGAATTGAAGGTGTTCTTTGGGTTTGTGGATGGTGCTAGCTGACACACTTAGAGGCTTACTTCTGCAGCTTGGGTGATTTTCACACCTCAAGTCCAGTTTCTATCTTCCAGAGGTATCTATCTAGGTGACTCTACAAACAATGTCTCTGAGCACAACACTTTGATATAGTTGCTTCATGATGTTTTTTCGCATGGTATCTCTCACCTCTGGGTATACTTGTATGCTCAAATGGTTGTGTCCCAGTTAAATGGGGTTTATCGCATTTATGATCCTACTTTACACCAACATTTCCTTATGGTACGTCTCTTAGAAATTTGCTTTGATTACATTACATATATCCATGTTTCTAGGAGATTAAATCAAATAACAAATACTCTAGCTAATCACATAATAGATGGTCATGTTGCACATAAAACGAAGCACGCACATACACATGTACATACATGTGTAAAGAAATGTGATCCATAAGACATAAAATATGTAAATATATATATATATATACCAAAAATATCTTTGTACATAGGTGGGCGTGAACACCTCAAAAATAATAATCTGGTATACATCACGGGGCTTATGCCCTCAAAAATATACAAAAAGAGTTCCCTTGACACACAATGAGTCTATCCTATCTAATCTTAGGGCCTATTGGCCTTTCTGCAGTGAACGACGACATTTTCCAAACATCGGAAGAGTTGGACCCAGGTTCGTGGCATCCCAACTACATGAGGCTGAATGGATGGTGGGAGATCCTCGATCGTGGCCATGGGAACTACATGAGTGAGCACAGTGAGGTTCCACTCCACCCATCTAAAAAATCTCTCAGCCTCTCCTCCTGGAGGTCCCCCTAGGACTGTTGGTCCATCGGCTACTGCTAGTACTGCCTCTGGTCAAGGACCTTGCCTAGTCCTCGAGATGTCTGTTGGGTGCACAGGTCCCACATCTATACATAACAGATACATAGTTGTCAATACTCTAATGCATATAAAAATGATATATATAAAATAAACTAAAAATTAAATAAAATTCATGTACCTATCTCTCCTTGCTCCTCTCCAGGAGGTACAGGAATTTCTGGATCTCTAGAAATTTTGATTCCAGCGTAGGGGTAATCCTATATCATTGGAATCTGTCGTTCCCACCAGTCGAAAAAAATTTCATGAAAGGCCTCTATGGTTCTTCCTCCCCCCTGTCGTGGCAATAATTTTTCCCATCTACATACCTTTGGGAAGGAGGCTCATGCCCCCGTACAATATATCTTGAACTCAGACTAGGTACCCTCTCAAAGAAGAACGAGCACAAAATGGTATCGAATCCAAAGTTCTTGTTGCTATTCTCTCAACACACTATGAGTTGCCTCTTCATGTAGTCAAGCATGGTCATGCTCCAGTCAAATATCCGTGCATCTAGGCACTACATTGCATAATACATGTGTGCCCAGGAAGCCTAGTGTAGGGCCACAGATCCAGTGATCCACCCAATAAGAAAATAAATCACCTTCAGAGACATGTTGGTGATCTTGTGGATGGGCACCTAAGAACCTACTTTCTCAGTGTTGGCCTCGCAATGCATCTCGATGTAGTCAATGATGTTGAAGGGCCCAGGGGGAAATGTATGCAGGTTTAATAGTTTCCCTCTCCTCGAAAGGCTAGTCAAGAAGTATATGTCCTCAGTCATTGGAGTAAACGAATACCCCTCAAGCATGAACACCTCTACATCAAGGTGCCAATAATCCACCAGAGCATTCAGTAGTATAGGTTTTTCCCTCATGAAAGGACACCGATAGAACTTCCATAACTCGCATTGTTTCAATGCGATGATAGAAACAGGGTATTCATTGACCAAGATATCAATTTCCTCATGTTCCCTCTCCCTCCAATGGACATACATCCTCTTTTAGGACAATTCAAACAGGATTTAACTCTTGCATTTTGTTTTTTTCCACACTTTTGAGGGTCTACGCGGGTTGTATTGGACACAGTCACGTATGTACGCAGGAAACATGTTCTCATCCTATGTACATACATGGGTTGTCCTTAGACATCCTGAGTACACAGAGCAACGTCCCTTTTTAAGAGGGCGCACCCCCAAAAAAACTAAAAAATATCCATAATTGAAGTATTGGAATGCAAGAGGGATAAGTTTATACTTACTTGGTCCGAGCGAAAGTTTGTTTCATCCTATGAAGATCCTAGACTCGACTCTTTTAGAAAAATGGGTCATTTTCCCCTTGTGGTTAATTTTCTAATTGCAATGGTGAAAATGAGTTGTCAGCTTCTATTTATAGACTGTTTTGGCCCTTTTCGCCACTTTTTTGAACCCTTTTTTCATTTTTTTTGGCTTGAAAATAATTTAATTCGGTTCTTGAGTTTCTTATTGGATGTTACAATGCACTTTGCCTTTTGGTTTGGTAACTTTTTTGGAGATGGGTCACTTTTAAAGGTCTTTTGACAAAAGTCATTTTTCCAACTTTTTGCATATAAGTTAGGATCCCACCTCCACTTTTTGCATCTCATTGTCTTTTCCTCTTTGACATAGGATCGATCCCACCGAAGTGTGACATAGAACCATATTTGTTTTTTTATAGAGGCCCTAGATAGATCCTTGTTGTATTTTGGTATCCATGTCATCTCTAAAGACTTTAGGCTCGGGAGTCCTTGATAGTCCTGTCATGATTACAATATTGAGCCTCATTCGTTTGATGCATCATCAATATTGGCCTCAACCTCGGGACTCCCAAAAATGAGCAAACTTTGTTGACTTTCAAAGCTCACTTTGAGATCCAAAAGAAACATTCGACGTGACTACATTTATGCTTTTCAATATTGTCTAGATTAACTGAGAAAAGTAACCTCTTGGAGTCTTATTTAATCCCTTTTCAGACTCTTTAAACATGAAAATATTGTCGAGCGATATTGTTTTCCTTCACGCTCGCCAAACAAAAACTTGAAGGCACGTCTGTCCGACGGTATTTTACCCCTTTTTTGGTCTGGATGGTCAATTTTACAAACAAAGGTATACTATAGGAGCTCGGTTCACTATAAGAGTATTCTCAGGTATAAGTTTAACTCTTTTTGGGCTTGAGGGACTAAATTTATGAAAAAGGAACATTCTCCTTGGTTTTGGTTTATCACCTTTTTCAGGCCTTGGATATTAGTTACAAAAAATGATTCCCCATGGAGTCCACAGTTAAGCTCTTTTCAGACTCCCTAAAATTGAAAAGATCGACGAGTGACCTTGTTCCTTCACACTCATTAAATTGGTTCAGAAGAACATCTACTGGCATGAGTTTACCCCTTTTTCCATCCTTTAGATTGTGGAGGAAAAAGGTACACCTCGGGAGATTTCTCCTTAGTGAAATTAATACTTTTTTGGGCTAAGGAAACTAAATATAGAAAAAGGCAGTGAGTCCATAGTTGATCTCTTTTCAAACTCCTTAAAATTGAAAAGATTTTCGATTGATCTTGTCTTTGTCACACTCGTTAAAATGGTTTTGAATCGACATCTTTTCTGTGCTAGTTTACCCCTTTTTCAAACCGACTAGACTATTTCCGAAAAAGGTACCCTAATGGAGTCTTCTTTTACATTTTTTCAAACTCTCTAAACGTGAAAAAACCACTGAGCTTACCTTCTCTAGGCTCGCTAAAATTACATTGAAGGGGGTTTCACCGTGTCTTTCTAATCACATTTTCATCTCCACGTCTTTGTCCTAATGTTGGCTCCATGTTGCTCCCAACTGAACCTTTGAAGCATGTCTTATACCCAATCCTTGCAACATTTTTCCTCTRTGACSTGACACCTTGACCCATGGAGGAATTTTCCCYRAGTTTCCTTTTCCTKCACATGTCTCCTTTCTYTGAGCAYTAGTGTTTTCCTTGCGCTTAGAACTAGTATTCTTGYGACACTTGTTCCTCYTTTGTAATGTAGCATTCTTTTATTATTTTTCAAGCTCTTTAAAAAATTGAAAAAGACAAAAAAATAAAAAAACAAACAAAAAGAGGGGATGGGAAATATATATTCTTTTTTTTGGCAGCACAATGAGTCKCCCTTGGAAAAAGMACATYCTTTCATTTTTTCATCAAGCTTTGGGATCTAATATGATCTAATATCCTTTCTCGCTACATAGAGTTGTTTCCTCTTCAATTTGGTTACTCTTCCAAAGACATGGAGAGTTTTTGTTGCCTCCTACATCATGAACTTATGTCAATGCCATGCTACCTAAGTCTAATCATCTTTCGTGCTCTTGTCCAAGGGAATTTTCACCCAACCTAAGTCAGACTTTCTACAGTTTGTCTCTTTCCCTCATTCTTGGACATCCTGGAATCCAATCAAGTCCTTGTTCGAAATAAATGAAGTTATCTGTCTGATCATCGATATCCTTGTGTATTTTCCCAACGAGTTATCGAAGACCTCTGGGTAGTGAAGTTGTACACTCACATTACACTCCTACCTGAGTTTTGAATATCTCGAAGTTTTTTCTCTAGCTCTGAATACCTCATCTCCATCCATCAGGTGTTATTGTCTTCTTGAATATGGATATTATACTTGTATATCTTTGATTTTGAGATGTAGATCCATTGTGTATTCCTCACTGCTACACTTTATATAGTTATATGAAATGGATATGTAGTGTATTTGATTGGAATCCATGATTTATTTCATCCCGAGAATGGGTATGCCCACCTTGAAGAGACAACTGTTATTTTTGTAAATGGCACCTCCGAAACTCTAGTCATGGGCTCACTCGTTACGTGCATTTGCGAATATTTTGTAATGTATTTCGGCCATCAGATACTCTTTTAACCTCACACATTAGGGGGCATCTGTTATAACCCTAAATTTCTCTACATATGCATACTTGGCATTTGGCCCTCTTACTTGCATTTTTTTCCAAGCCATCATTGAGTTTCTCTTCTAAAAAAACAAATTTTTGAAGATGTACGTGACCTGATCCACTACTTCCTGCATACATACACCTTCTACACCACTACAACCCATGTGTGTATGCATGTTTCACCATTATAGCCCACGTATACTTTCAAAATTTGCAAAAAATAAAAAGTTGCAAGGAATTCGTTGAGATTACGGGCTATTAGGTAGTTTCCCAACTAATCCTCTGCCTACAGCCCATCACCCAACCGAATAACCATCATTTTTCCATATAAAAGGAGGTTTTGGGGTATCATTCCACATCTAGACATAATAACAGTGAAACTCTGCCCGTTTCACATCCCCTCCTTGCCCCAAGCATTTGCAACCCTTTTGTGAGAATCGCCTCAGAATTCCCCGATTTGCCTTCCTTCCTCCATCATAAACCATTATACTTCCCAAGAAGAAGGTTGAGAGGAGAAGCTATACAGAGGTGCACTTGTATCTTGGTGAAGAGGATCCTAGACCAGGTTCATGGAGAAATAGTTGACTTTGGTTGTAAGTGATCAGTGCATTATCAATAAAAGAAGTACTTTTCATGTCCCAAAACATGATGTGTCGAATGTTTTCATTTGATTTATTTTTTTATTCTAATATATAACCCTTATTTATGTATGAAATGTATGTTTTTAGATTTTTGTTTTCCTATCTTTGAATGTAGGCCAGCCTTGGGAGGAGGTTTGCAGTCAGCGAAGCCTTCAAGCATGAGAGGATCATCATCGGACGCGAAGTAAAGGTACAGTTACATGATCCTTCTCATTTTTATTTTCTTGCATAAGTTTGGGATATGTTTGGGGTAGTTAGAGAAGTAGGATACTTTTAAATGGTTATTGATACTACTACCTCATACTACCTCATACTGCCTCATACTTTTAAATGGGAGGAGTTAGTTCAGGAAGTATTAGTAAAATATCTTCTCATAGATGAATAAATGATTTTCAGTATCCTCAAATTCTTCTCCTCGAAATTCTAGTAACCTGATAGTGGGATCAATAACCATTTAAAAGTATCCTACTTTTCTAACTACCCCAAACATATCCCAAACTTATGCAAGAAAATAAAAATGAGAAGGATCATGTAACTGTACCTTTACTTCACATCCGATGATGATCCTCTCATGCTTGAAGGCTTTGCTAACTGCAAACCTCCTCCCAACGCTAGCCTACATTCAAAAATAGGAAAACATAAATCTAAAAACATACATTTCATACATAAATAAGGGTTATATATTAGAATAAAAAAATAAATCAAATGAAAACATTCGACACATCATGTTTTGGGACATGAAAAGTACTTCTTTT
>JZKD02S2008986.1:11371-25791 GCA_000966675.3 Picea glauca | reverse complement strand
TGGGCCTAGAGGGTGAGTGACCACAAGGAAGAGGATACTTCGATACTCCTTGTAAGTTATTGGTTGGGATCATGCACACAATGGGTATGTCAAGGAAAAATAGTGGGCCAAGTTAGTAAGAAAACCAACTAGATGTGGATCCATGAAATTGCACAGATAAGTATTGTGATAATGCAAATATTTCCTCTTGATTTTTGAACAACAATAATTTTTTTTTGCATGAAATGGTGATTAATATGCCTGTTGTTTGAAATTATTGTAGGCATTTGACAAAGGCCAAGAGTATGGGAAAAGACCAGACCAAGAAGAGGATTAACATTGTTGAGGCAGCTAAAAGAAGAAGGCATGGAAGGTGTTGTTGAGAAGTAAAGAACACCAAGGATGATATTCCTTTGAAGGGGGAGGGGATTGTAACACCCCCTCTCTAAACCCTGAGTATATGTAATTAATCACAATTTATAATTTCCATGAAATGGCATGTAATTATTGTAAATATTGTTTAATTATAAATGCCAAAAAATGGATTGTGGGGTGAATCCTTAAAGTATTGTCCATGATAACACTAGGGGAAAGAGTGAAGATAACATAGAGAGGGGTTCCTAATGATAAAGAGGACCCAAGCCTCCTTTCTGATAATATTTGATTTTGGGAATATTTAAATATTCTCTTTAACTCTGATTTCAAGGAAACTCAGTTAATGAGGAAGGGTTGGTGGTTGAGAAACAAACCACTCTCAATGAATACGGGTATGGGAAGACCTGGATAGGAAAAAATAAATTGTCATCTAGGGGTACCATTGAGTACCATGTCACAATTTCCAAGCTAAACCATGGGAAAACCAATTTCCTTCTGATAGAAGGAAGGGGATAGGTTGAGAACCTTCCCAAGTGATGCGTGTAAGAGAAATACATGAGGGTAGATATAAATCTCTAGAGGTGGGAGATCTAGAAAAGAGGGGAACTTGGGAGGAGTTATGAGGAGAGGTTTGTAGAAGAATCGATAAAAGGAGATCTTTTGCTACTAGAGAAAATGCATGAGTGAGTGTAGAAATCCCTAATGGTATCATGGTTTGGCACGGGGGTGGCCTACTTCCAAATTGACTGAGTAAGTAGAGCCTATGGTTTGGTGGTAAGGAGAACTCCCATAGTCATTTTCAATGGTTACATCTCGTAAATAGATCATTTTTGCTTGCACTCTACAAAATTTAATAATTTGAAAGGGTTTGAGGCCTATAATTATGTCTTGAATGTACTTGTCTAATTTGTAGTAGTGATACTCATTTTTTGGTAAGTCTTTGTGATTGAATGAGTGCACAAATGTAAGAGTGATATATGTGTTGCACTCCTGATCTTGAGTTTCTGGTATCATTCTGATGCAGACCCCCCTACTCTCCCTCGGGGATTCATGACCTCCCGATCAAGCATCTTAATTTCCTCGAGTTGGATTAGCTCCTAGAGACCTTACTAGTCTCGGAATAAATCAAACACATGCCTTGTTATCACTCTTAGGTTTTTCATGGTCATGATCTGGTCATTTCTAGTTTGTTCATCGATCGACGATTCATAATGATTGCGGGGTGCCAACATGCTCACTCTTTATTGAAAATCTCTATCTCTGCAATCATAAAGGTCCTCTCCCAACTTGGTCTAATCGTGGTTGTTGATCCCCCTTCCTGACGAGATCAATGACGTTGGTGAATAGTGGGTCATGAACTAGCATGTTCACTAATTTCACCTCCACGCTCCACAATGATTCCCCACCGTCGATCTTCGTTCACAGATCAACGGACGCCACAGTTCCTTCTTTCTTAGCACATTTTCCAAATCCCAATGCCCACGGGTGCTATCTCCTTCCACTAGTTCTTCTCTACATGCGACCTCGGGCTGTGACCCGAGGCTTAACATCCTAGCACTTCACAACTTTAGGCTTCGAAGGTTTTGAGAACAACTTACTCATTTTTACCCGAACCGTGAACTTACCCAGATGGGATCTACGGTTACGCGTCCTCCAACAACCAAGTATTGTGATCCTCTTCATGAGTTCAGGCTTCGGCGCTTTTGAATGCAGATTACACTTTCCCCCCACGAACTTTGAACTGGTGAACTAACCTGGACCAAATATACATCCCACACTCCTCTGACAACCGACGGTTGCAATCTTCTTCAGCCTTCGGGACTTTGGTAGTTTTCATACTCCACAATTGAAATCTTCCGAAGTGGCTTTCCATGAATTCTTTGATCTATTGACACGTACCTTTTGGTGACCAACGACCAGGATCTATTTTGTCCTTTGACTCTTCGGTGATTTTGTTTTCTCCTTGTCTACAAAAATTCTGAAGTTTTTCTACTCTAGAGTTGTAGATCTTACACCACCTTTCCCTATGAATGATGGAAGGCCCCTAACCTCTTCAGGACTTCAATGAATCCTTGCTCCCGTGTGCACACAGAGACTTAAAATTCATGCACTTTTCCTAGATCCAACGATCTAGAACAATCTCGCTCCCTCATGGACGGATCTTGACCAATAACTTGTGAAACCTTCAGAGCTTCACTCTCTTTGAATATTTCTCTCAATATCTCTCTTGAGATTTATTTCTCGAACCCTGTAACTCCTTAAGGGGTTACTCCGACACTTAGTCGAACTTCGAATCTGTGCACTCCTTGCAACAGATTCTTATGCAAGACTTATCTTCTTGCGAGAGACTATGCACACCTTGCAGCAATCCCTTTGCACTCCTTGCAAATGGAAGTTTCACGCTATCTCTTATGAACTTTAGAGTTGAAATAGACTTCGTCAATGCACTCCTTGTGGACTATATGCACACCTTGTATGAACTCAGTGAAGAGAAATCATTTGAAAATTATTCCAATACTTCAAAATATCATATGCTCAATAACATAACTTATTCATTCATGGAAACATAAAATAACAGGGAAGAGTTTAGCAACAACAACTCCACACACATTTGGATCAATTTTCCTCTATTATTTTCATTCAATGTAAAATGGCTACGACTATGAAAAGAAACAATTAAAATTCAGATATCTCTTAACAAATTTCCATTATCGTCCATGTTCAGTAGCCTCATTTGGGCGTACAATATTCCTACTTATCCCATAGGTCTCTTAGGGTTCCCTCCGACTACCTATCTACTCCAGAAAAAAAACTAACTACCACTTAAGTTCCATTACATTAAATTCTAAGAGTGAAATTCCCAGATCACTCGTGATCATTTAGCTCCCAAGCATTTTGATCTTCTTCAGTTTTTAATCAATTCAAAAAAAATATTTGCAAGAAACACCAACGTTAAGATTATGAATTGATTCAAAGGCGTTGATTTTTCTCTCGATGTGTGCTTGCTGACAATGCTCCTGCATCATATTCCCCTAGACAAAAATTCATGGACTCATGTCCATGAGATCCTGCAATTATTTTCCATGTTTTTGGATATCAACTTCATTTAACCAACTAGAATATTCTACTGGGTGTCCCTTCCACTTTACCAAATACTCAAGGTATTTCTTTCTCCTAGTCTTCTTGTCAATCTTCTAATCAACGATCTTCTAAATTTGTGGCTTTTCTGCTATATGCATCTGCTTCTCCCACTGAATCTCTTTCTAATCTTTTGATGCTTTCATGTCGTCTTCCCTGTAAGGATACATGTATGAAACGTTGAATATGGGTGATATTCCCACATCCTTTGGCAGCTCTATCTCATAAGAATTGGCACCAAATTTATTTAGGATCTTGCATGGTCCTATCTTTTTCAGCTTCATCTTGTTGTATGTCCCCGTTGAGAACCTTTCCTTTATTAGGTGTGCTAAGACTTGATCTCCCACTTCAAACTGAAATTCTCTCCTATGCTAATCAATTCTGCGTTTATATTATGCATTTATGTTCTGCAACTGCCCCTTGATCTGATTATGAAGCTTCTACATTTCTGCAGCGAAGTCTTCTGCTCCCGCACTTCTAAATTCACTTTGATCCAGATATCTCAATTCTAATACTCCTCTTGGATTCATTCCATACACTATCTGGAATGGAATCTTTCCTATACTTTTGTTCACTGAGTCATTGTATGCGAACTCTTCTTGTGACAGAATTTGATCCCACTGGTCATGATGTTTAGTGACCAAACTTCTCAACAAATTTCCCAAGCTCTGATTTACCACCTTTGTCTGTCCATCTGTTTGAGGGTGATATGTTGAACTAAAAGAAATTTATGTCCCTAGATTCTTCCATAATATTCTACATAAATGACCAACAAATGTAGTTTCCCTATCTAAGACAATATTCTTGGGAAACCCATGAAGTCTCACAACTTCCTTGAAAAACAAATTTGTAATGTGTGTTGCATCCTTTGTCTTCTGACATGGGATAAAGTGTGCCATATTTGATAATATCTCAACCACAACAAATATGGAATCAGTTCCCCTTTGGGTTCTTGGCAATCCCAACACAAAATCCATGCTTATTGCATGCCAAGGCCTATCTGGAATAGGCAGTGGCTGATACAATCCAGTGTTTTGTTTCCTTCCCTTTGCATACTGGAAAATCTTACATTTGTTCACAAACTTCTTCACCTCTTCTCTCATACCTAGCTAATAGTATGAACTGTTCAATTGTGCAAATGTCTTGTCATGGCTGAAATGTCCTGCTAGACCTCTATTGTGTTTTTCCTTCAACATATTTTCTCTCATCGAGCACCTCGGTATGCACAATTGCCAACATTTAAACATCAATCCATATAGAATCATATACTCTGTCCACTGACTTATGTCTCTGAGAACATTATTTTCACATGCTTCATATGCTTCTTTGAAATCTGGATCATCACGGTACGTATCCTTAAGGTGTTCAAACCCCAAGGTATTGACCTGAAATTCTTATTGAATCAAACATCTTCTGCTCAACGCGTCAACAAATTTGTTAGCATTACCAGAAATATGTTTAATGACAAAAGTGGATTTTTTCATAAACTCTATCCACTTAGCATGTCTCTGGTTTAACTTCTCCTATCTGGCTATGAATTTTAAAGCTTGGTTATCTCTATACAAGAAAAATTTGCTTGGAGCAAGGTAGTGCCTCCATTTCTTCAAGGATTGAATTATGGCATAAAATTCTTTATCATATGTGGAGTACTTTCTCTTAGTCTCATTCAACTTCTCACCGAAATATGCATCAGGCCTATTATCTTGGCTCGAAACTTCTCCAATTGCAACTCCACTTGCATCACACCTTACTTGAAATGTCTTCCCGAAATTTGGCAAGACCAGAATTGGTCGTTTTGTTATCTTCTCCTTCAATATATTGAAACTTTTCTCAGCTTCTTCTATCCATTTAAAATACTAGTGCCTCTTCTTCAATGTATCCATCATTGGTGCACAAATTCCGTTGAAATTTCTAATGAAATTCCTGTAGAAACTTGCTAATCCATGGAAGCTTCTCACTTCAAATATGATTCTTGGTGATGTTCATTCTTTGATTGCTTTCACCTTATCTAGATCCATCTTCAATTCATTTGAAGAGATCACAAAACCCAAGTAAATGATTTATGTCTTCATAAAAGAGGACTTCTTCATATTTANCTATAATTATGTCTTGAATGTACTTGTCTAATTTGTAGTAGTGATACTCATTTTTTGGTAAGTCTTTGTGATTGAATGAGTGCACAAATGTAAGAGTGATATATGTGTTGCACTCTTGATCTTGAGTTTATGGTATCATTTTAATGCAGACCCCCCTACTCTCCCTCGGGGATTCATGACCTCCCGATCAAGCATCTTAATTTCCTCGAGTTGGATTAGCTCCTAGAGACCTTACTAGTCTCAGAATAAATCAAACACATGCCTTGTTATCACTCTTAGGTTTTTCATGGTCATGATCTGGTCATTTCTAGTTTGTTCATCGATCAACGATTCATAATGATTGCGGGGTGCCAACATGCTCACTCTTTATTGAAAATATCTATCTCTGCAATCATAAAGGTCCTCTCCCAACTTGGTCTAATCGTGGTTGTTGATCCCCCTTCCTGACGAGATCAATGACGTTGGTGAATAGTGGGTCATGAACTAGCATGTTCACTAATTTCACCTCCACGCTCCACAATGATTACCCACTGTCGATCTTCATTCACAGATCAACGGACGCCGCAGTTCCTGCTTTCTTACCACTTTTTCCAAATCCCAATGCCCATGGGTGCTATCTCCTTCCACTAGTTCTTCTCTACATGCGACCTTGGGCTGTGACCCGAGGCTTAACATCCTAGCACTTCACAACTTCAGGCTTCGAAGGTTTTGAGAACAACTTACTCATTTTTACCCGAACCCCGAACCGTGAACTTACCCAGATGGGATCTACGGTTACGCGTCGTCCAACAACCAAGTATTGTGATCCTCTTCATGAGTTTAGGCTTCGGCGCTTTTGAATGCAGCTTACACTTTCCCCCCACGAACTTTGAACTGATGAACTAACCTAGACCAAATATACATCCCACACTCCTCTGACAACCGACGGTTGCAATCTGCTTCAGCCTTCGGGACTTTGGTGGTTTTCATACTCCACAATTGAAATCTTCTGAAGTGGCTTTCCATGAATTCTTTGATCTATTGACATGTACCTTCTGGTGACCAACGACCAGGATCTATTTTTTCCTTCGACTCTTCGGTGATTTTGTTTTCTCCTTGTCTACAAAAATTCTGAATTTTTTCTGCTCTGGAGTTGTAGATCTTACACCACCTTTCCCTATGAATTATGGAAGGCCCCTAACCTCTTCGGGACTTCAATGAATCCTTTCTCCCGTGTGCACACAGAGACTTAAAACTCATGCACTTTTCCTAGATCCAACGATCTAGAACAATCTCGCTCCCTCATGGACGGATCTTGACCAATAACTTGTGAAACCTTCAGAGCTTCACTCTCTTTGAATATTTCTCGCACTATCTCTCTTGAGATTTATTTCTTGAACCCTGTAACTCCTTAAGGGGTTACTCCGACACTTAGTCGAACTTCGAATCTGTGCACTCCTTGCAACAGATTCTTATGCAAGACTTATCTTCTTGCGAGAGACTATGCACACCTTGCAGCAATCCCTTTGCACTCCTTGCAAATGGAAGTTTCACGCTATCTCTTATGAACTTTAGAGTTGAAATAGACTTCGTCAATGCACTCCTTGTGGACTATATGCACACCTTGTATGAACTCAGTGAAGAGAAATCATTTGAAAATTATTCCAATACTTCAAAATATCATATGCTCAATAACATAACTTATTCATTCATGGAAACATAAAATAACAGGGAAGAGTTTAGCAACAACAACTCCACACACATTTGGATCAATTTTCCTCTATTATTTTCATTCAATGTAAAATGGCTACGACTATGAAAAGAAACAATTAAAATTCAGATATCTCTTAACAAATTTCCATTATCGTCCATGTTCAGTAGCCTCATTTGGGCGTACAATATTCCTACTTATCCCATAGGTCTCTTAGGGTTCCCTCCGACTACCTATCTACTCCAGAAAAAAAACTAACTACCACTTAAGTTCCATTACATTAAATTCTAAGAGTGAAATTCCCAGATCACTCGTGATCATTTAGCTCCCAAGCATTTTGATCTTCTTCAGTTTTTAATCAATTCAAAAAAAATATTTGCAAGAAACACCAACGTTAAGATTATGAATTGATTCAAAGGCGTTGATTTTTCTCTCGATGTGTGCTTGCTGACAATGCTCCTGCATCATATTCCCCTAGACAAAAATTCATGGACTCATGTCCATGAGATCCTGCAATTATTTTCCATGTTTTTGGATATCAACTTCATTTAACCAACTAGAATATTCTACTGGGTGTCCCTTCCACTTTACCAAATACTCAAGGTATTTCTTTCTCCTAGTCTTCTTGTCAATCTTCTAATCAACGATCTTCTAAATTTGTGGCTTTTCTGCTATATGCATCTGCTTCTCCCACTGAATCTCTTTCTAATCTTTTGATGCTTTCATGTCGTCTTCCCTGTAAGGATACATGTATGAAACGTTGAATATGGGTGATATTCCCACATCCTTTGGCAGCTCTATCTCATAAGAATTGGCACCAAATTTATTTAGGATCTTGCATGGTCCTATCTTTTTCAGCTTCATCTTGTTGTATGTCCCCGTTGAGAACCTTTCCTTTATTAGGTGTGCTAAGACTTGATCTCCCACTTCAAACTGAAATTCTCTCCTATGCTAATCAATTCTGCGTTTATATTATGCATTTATGTTCTGCAACTGCCCCTTGATCTGATTATGAAGCTTCTACATTTCTGCAGCGAAGTCTTCTGCTCCCGCACTTCTAAATTCACTTTGATCCAGATATCTCAATTCTAATACTCCTCTTGGATTCATTCCATACACTATCTGGAATGGAATCTTTCCTATACTTTTGTTCACTGAGTCATTGTATGCGAACTCTTCTTGTGACAGAATTTGATCCCACTGGTCATGATGTTTAGTGACCAAACTTCTCAACAAATTTCCCAAGCTCTGATTTACCACCTTTGTCTGTCCATCTGTTTGAGGGTGATATGTTGAACTAAAAGAAATTTATGTCCCTAGATTCTTCCATAATATTCTACATAAATGACCAACAAATGTAGTTTCCCTATCTAAGACAATATTCTTGGGAAACCCATGAAGTCTCACAACTTCCTTGAAAAACAAATTTGTAATGTGTGTTGCATCCTTTGTCTTCTGACATGGGATAAAGTGTGCCATATTTGATAATATCTCAACCACAACAAATATGGAATCAGTTCCCCTTTGGGTTCTTGGCAATCCCAACACAAAATCCATGCTTATTGCATGCCAAGGCCTATCTGGAATAGGCAGTGGCTGATACAATCCAGTGTTTTGTTTCCTTCCCTTTGCATACTGGAAAATCTTACATTTGTTCACAAACTTCTTCACCTCTTCTCTCATACCTAGCTAATAGTATGAACTGTTCAATTGTGCAAATGTCTTGTCATGGCTGAAATGTCCTGCTAGACCTCTATTGTGTTTTTCCTTCAACATATTTTCTCTCATCGAGCACCTCGGTATGCACAATTGCCAACATTTAAACATCAATCCATATAGAATCATATACTCTGTCCACTGACTTATGTCTCTGAGAACATTATTTTCACATGCTTCATATGCTTCTTTGAAATCTGGATCATCACGGTACGTATCCTTAAGGTGTTCAAACCCCAAGGTATTGACCTGAAATTCTTATTGAATCAAACATCTTCTGCTCAACGCGTCAACAAATTTGTTAGCATTACCAGAAATATGTTTAATGACAAAAGTGGATTTTTTCATAAACTCTATCCACTTAGCATGTCTCTGGTTTAACTTCTCCTATCTGGCTATGAATTTTAAAGCTTGGTTATCTCTATACAAGAAAAATTTGCTTGGAGCAAGGTAGTGCCTCCATTTCTTCAAGGATTGAATTATGGCATAAAATTCTTTATCATATGTGGAGTACTTTCTCTTAGTCTCATTCAACTTCTCACCGAAATATGCATCAGGCCTATTATCTTGGCTCGAAACTTCTCCAATTGCAACTCCACTTGCATCACACCTTACTTGAAATGTCTTCCCGAAATTTGGCAAGACCAGAATTGGTCGTTTTGTTATCTTCTCCTTCAATATATTGAAACTTTTCTCAGCTTCTTCTATCCATTTAAAATACTAGTGCCTCTTCTTCAATGTATCCATCATTGGTGCACAAATTCCGTTGAAATTTCTAATGAAATTCCTGTAGAAACTTGCTAATCCATGGAAGCTTCTCACTTCAAATATGATTCTTGGTGATGTTCATTCTTTGATTGCTTTCACCTTATCTAGATCCATCTTCAATTCATTTGAAGAGATCACAAAACCCAAGTAAATGATTTATGTCTTCATAAAAGAGGACTTCTTCATATTTAYCAACAACTTCTCCTGTTGTAGTGTCCTCATMACTAATGTCATATGTCTCAAATTCTCTTCTTCAGTTTTATTGAAGACCAATATATCATCCAGATATACAATCACAAACTTACCAATGAAATCCTTCAATAYTTTATTCATCAGTCTCATAAAAGTACTTGGGGCATTTKTTAATCCAAATGGCATAACAAGCCACTCATACAACCCTTCATTTGTCTTAAAGGTTGTTTTCCACTCATCACCTTCTCTCATACTTATCTAGGGATATCCACTTTTCAAATATATCTTAGAAAATAAATTTTCTCCACTTAAACAATCCATTAATTCATCCATTCTTGGCAAAGGAAATCTATACCTGATGGTGATATTTTTTATGGCTCTTGAGTCGGTACACATTCTCCATTGTCCATCCTTCTTTGGAATCAACACAGTTGGTACTGCTCATGGACTCAAGATTTCTTTGACCAAACCCTTGTCTAATAATTCATGGACTTGTTTCTTTACCTCCTCATTCTCTTGAGGTGTCAATCTGTATGCTTCTTTGTTCGGTAGAATTGATACTGGTATCAAATCAATATGATGGATGATACTTATGATGGGTGGAAATGAGTTAGAAAACTCATCCACTACTATGTCAGCAAAATTCTCCAACAACTCATGAACTTCCTCAGGTAAATCATCCATAGAAGTACTTGTAAGGACAACTCTGGGTCTTTTTCTTTCTTGAATTCACTTAGGAGTTCCTTCCCACTCATGAGAAGTATGCTTGTGCTAGCTTCTTCTTTTACTTTCTTCTCCTCTATTGGAAAAAACATGTGTGTCCTACCATTATTCTCCAAGGTGTAGGTATTTTTTCTCCCATCATGAATGACATTTATGTCAAACAACCATGGTCTTCCCAACAAAACATGGCATACATCCATGGGATTTACATCACACAGAATAACATCTCTATATCCACCTATTTTAAATTCAACAAGACATTGTTTAGTTACCATTACCTGGTGTCCTTTATACAACTATGAGACTTTATATGGCTCTAGATGTGCAGTTTTCTCCAGCTCCAATTTCTCCACCATCTCCGTGGATACTAGATTATCAGTTCTCCCACTATCAATTATCACCTTGCATACTATGTATTTAGTATTCCAAGTTGTCCTAAACAAAATGTTCCTCTGCATTGGTTTTTCAACTTCTGGTTCCGAATTCAAGAGGACCTTCCTCAACATCAAGGATATTCCATCTTCTGCTCCTTCTTCTTCAACATTCAACTTTTGAGATTCTGAAATGTGAGCTTCACCTCCTAATTTATTTTTCTCAGGACATTCCCAAGACATGTGTCATGTATTTCCACAGGCATAACATCTTATCTCTCCTCCTCTTCTTCTTCCTCTTCCTCTAGAAGAATTTCTTCCACCACTTTGTCTTCCCCAAGATCTTCCTCCTCTTTTTGAGTGACTATGTGGTTTCTCAGTCTCATCTTTAGGTTTTTGTGTCTTGTCATGGGAAACTCCCTTGCCTTTGCTTGGGCTTCTGCCTCTCTTTTGTTGACTTTGTTTCCTAGCCAACTTCTCCTCTGCCTTCAGAGTAATCTGATAAGCATCCTATATTGTCCTTACTGACATCATGATGATCTTATCCTGGATTTCATACCTTAGGCCATTTATATACCTAGAAAAATTTTCCTCATCCTTCTCTCATTGTCCAATCCTGATATTCATCTTGTAGAAATCCTATGTGTACTCTTTCACTGTCATACCCTTCTATTTCAGGTTCTACAACTTCCTGGATAGATTTATCTGATAATCTTTGGGTATGAATTTAGCCCTCAACTTGGCTACCATTCTGTCCCAATTCTTTATCTTATGCTTGCCTTTGCTTCGTCTGTCATCCTGTAGTTCATCCCACCACAGTGTTGCATGTCCTTTCAATCTGGTGACAACATGTCTCATCTTCTTCTCCTCATTGACATATTCATAGTCGAAATATTTGTCCATGGATATTATCCAATCCAACAATTCTTTAGCATCCAAGTTGCCTTCATACATTGGGCTGTTTAATATCTTTGCTCTAGCTCCCAATTTAACAACCAATCTCAGCAAGAGTTTGTCTACACCATTTTCCCCTCTAGCTTCTTCAAATTCTATTTCTTCACTTTCTGCATCACCGATGTCCCTAGCATCAGGTGCCCTCCTCTGCGCTGCCTCCATCGCCTCTAATCTTTCACAAATCTCTCTCATTTATCTTTATATAGCGTGATTGGCTATAGACGGCTCCACACGTCTCCTCGGTGGCATTGTGATGACTGTTTATCACACACAGAGTACAACTTTGAGATCATTTTTGCTACTCGAAAACAATTTCAGACTCTGATACCACTTGATGTAGAACCCCCTACTCTCCCTCGAGGTTGCGCGACCTCCCAGTCAAGGATGTTAATTTTCTCGAGCTGGATTATCTCCTCGAGACCTTAATGGTGTTAGAATAAATAAAACACAGGCCCTGTTATCACTCTCAGGTTTTTCACGGTCATGATCCGGTCATTTCTGATTTGTTCATCGATCGATGATTCACAATTATTGTGGGTCGCCAACGTGCTTGCTCTTTATCGGAGAGCTCTATCTCCGCAATCAGAAAGTGCTTGCCCAACTCGGTCTAATCGTGGTATTTGATCCTTTTATCACGTAGGGTTGTCAAGGGCCATAGGTGTGTGTTGATATACTCGAGTCTATCGTCTTTCCCCATCTCTATCCTTTTCGCAGAACAAATCTTAATTTTTCCCCCCTTTGGCTTGTAAATAATTCTTTGTTTTCCCTTGTTCGTTTGTGTGCTTTCGTTTTCCTTAAATATATTACCCAAGTTAAATTTTGGCCCCAAGAACCTCAGTTTTATCGAAGGACGAGCACTCATATCCTTTGTTTCAATCACTGGTCTCCCTATTTTCTCATCTCACATCCAGTCATCCAAATCCTTGATTGTGCAGGCCACAACCATGAACACAAAGCGCAGCTTTCTTAGCAGTATGTTTCAGGATTGAAGCATAAGCAAAAGGCAGTTTTAATATTTCAATGGAAAATATTCCTAGAACGGTCCAGATCAATGGCTCACAGGCATTTGGGAGTGCCAACTTGCGCGAAGTATAGCGCCAGGAAAAAAGGCCCCGAAGTGAGTATGAATCGTTGATCTTAAAGGGGTTAGGTGGCAGTCGATCCAAGCCTTTGAGTAAATGAGCTTCAGAAGATTTGAAATGAGAAATGATAGAAGTCCAAAAGACCTGAAGAGATGAAGCCACCAAAGTGCCAAATTTTACGAAGTGGTTGAAGGCCCGAAGTCCTGAAGGCCCGAAATAGATTTGAGTTGTTGATCAACAAGAGCCATGCGTCATCAAATCTGCCACTCTGGGAGTTTTACTTCTGGAGTTTTAAAATGAGAAACATTGCAAAGTTCCGAAGGGATGAGGCCCGAAGCACCTGAAGAGAATCTGAGTTGTTGATCAGTAGGATCCATGCGTCGCTAGATCCTTCGCTCCGGATAAAATCAATAGA
Source organism: Picea glauca (assembly GCA_000966675.3). Taxonomy (NCBI): domain Eukaryota; kingdom Viridiplantae; phylum Streptophyta; class Pinopsida; order Pinales; family Pinaceae; genus Picea; species Picea glauca. The sequence continues at coordinate 12,292 of JZKD02S2008986.1, read as the reverse complement.
AAAAAAAGGAATTTGAGAATTGAAATTCCCGAAGGCCGATCCATGAAGAAAATCTTGGTCGTTGTTTTGAAGGGGAAGATCCGATCCGTCAATCTAAAAAGCACTAGAGCTGAGATGTTGATCAGAGGGCCTAATATTAGATTGCAATATCAACGATCATACCAAATTGTGGGGTCAGAAGGTGTGCACGTTTTAAAATCTCAGGGGCAGGCCGCAATCGAAAATGTGGTTTAGAAAGCGACGCATGTCGGTTCATGGTGAATTACGGGGACAAAAGTGGTTTTCCTTCAGACCACCCTTGGTAGTGCCCGCAATCATGCAATTGTGTAGGGTCATGGCCCTAGGTGACATTGAATATGAAGCGATGGAGAGGAGTATTTGGTCACAGAAGAATATATTGTTGGCCCCGAGGTGTCGGGATTGACTCAAAGAAGTCATGGGCACCACCTAGAACATTCATGGGTGTCAAGCCTCATCTTGATCCTGATGAAGGTAGTTAATGGAAATGGGGGCGGTGGTTGAGACCTCGTCTCACCCCATAAATGGAATGCATGGAGAAAAGGGTCATGGGCGTCAATTGTCAGTCCAAAGCTCCCTGGTGGATGAATTTTCTTGCAGAACCTGCACTAAGTCGGGCTCGTGTCTAACGTAAGAAGGACTACATACTCTGATAGAGCATGCACCAATTGAAAAATTTGAATGAAATGGTCTGATCACACTCCTGGTGGTTGCAGTAGTTCTGAGTATAAGTAGTTAGTTTTGATATTTTGTTAAAGGTCGAATGGTTGAGCTAGGCTCTCCACTATTTTAATATTTTTATGAAGAACATTGGTTCTCTAGTTATGTATTTTTTCTTGAGACATCTTGGTTAATCTAAGTCATCTTTCTTGCTCCATATTATTTGCCTCTGATACTGAGAGA
>JZKD02S2008975.1:0-19894 GCA_000966675.3 Picea glauca | reverse complement strand
AGGATAAGGTGAGGAGGTTAGGATGATCCCACTAAATCATGAAAGCGAGTAAGATCCAAACCATTTGGATGCCACCTCACCATGTAAGTTTCTCCTTCTAGAAGATTCGAGAAAACGCTCATTTTTCCCACGTGTAAGCATTCTCGCACCCTGCCAATAGAGAAGCCTGTGAATTGTTCGCACCCTAGCTATGATGCAGCCTGTGAGAATCAGGCATTCTCACACCCTAGTACATAGGCAGCCTGCGAACTTCCTTTTTTACAGGGTTTTTACAAGGGAAAATGCAACTTCTTTTCTCAAGAAAAGTTCTTCTCCCTTCTCTCTTCAGGAACTCAGGCCATCGACCCCTCTAAAGGAAATAGATAGGTTTACATCATTAACAGTCATAGGGATGACGAAAATGATGTGTAACAGTTGAGAAGGCCTAAGGGGATCTTAAAATTCACTAAAGGGAGTGGGTTCCATTAATGGATTTGATTATATTTTTCCTAATATTTTAATTGTATTCTATAAGGATAGGGTTGCTTTCCCATTTATCATGTAAGTGGATTAATTGTGAAATTTTTTGAGTTAGGTGAATTTTCCTAAGTGTGGAGGATTCAATTTATTGATCCTCATTGATTACTGAGATTTGAATTTATATTGTTGTAATTAGTATTAAGAGTTTGTTTTATGAGATGGAAGTTGGCCTTCAATGTTTATATTGTAAGCCTACATGCGATAGACGAATATAGAGATTTAGGTTGAGTGAGGGTGAGAGGTTTGTGTGTTGAAGAGGCCGAGTGTTACCAAAGACCAACCAATGGCCAAATAAAATGTAAATCATGCCAAGAGGAGATGGGTTATGTAGAGAACTATGTAGAGAAATTAACTAAATAGAAACTAGGTTGTTATGTTTCTTTGTGTTTGAATTGATTTGTGTGTAATGTTTCCTTGTAAGTATTAATGCATAGATATATGACCTGTAAGTTTTATGAAAGGAAAATTATAGGGTCTAGTGAGTGTAGAGGAATGAATCAAGTGAGAAGGATATGATTGGATTTTTTTTTTATAACCACTTGACCATATCATAGTTCCCAAAGTAAAATATTGGATCGAACAATTAACTAACAAAGGTTGAAAATTTGGAGAACAATTGGCTAGTGGTTTCAAATTTCTAGTAGTAGACATCCATCAGATCAGGACTTGAATGAGGTGATCCAATTTGAATTGAAATCATGGAAAAAGGAGAAATTGGGGTTTCCAGGGTCACATCAGGATTGAAACCTAGAAGAAATCATGACCTATGATTGTCCTAAATCGATGACAGATATTCTTAGTCTAATAGAGTATAGAATATCATAGGGAATACCTTGAATACTCTAAAAAGTGGTAGTCTGATCAATGGTGAGTATTGGTCCGAGCAGGAGATCAATGGTGGAGGTAGATAGCCCGATGACTATCGGAGTTATAAATGATAGGAAAACACATATGAAGAGAGACTATGATCAACGATGAATATCTACTCAGGGTGAGTTAGATAAATGGTTTTAGAAGGGACACGTAGAAACTAACTCATCTATACCAAGTTTATATTGGAATGGATTCGAGTGAACCATGATCATTCATCATGAGAGATCAATGATGGAGGTCAATCCATCGGATCAAAGATGAGACCCTGAGGAAATGATGGCCCGATGGAGCTAGGAAATGTCTATCCATATTGATGAATCTAGAAGAAGACATGTGGTGGTGTCTGATTGGACCCGAACTATCAGAGTGAGTTGGTCAGACTCAGATCCATCAGAGTGAAGCTATTTCAAAATGCTTTGAAAAGATAAATTATGAACCATTGATGAGGGGGATCTTTCCTATCAGAGATAAACTATCAGAGTGGTATGGAGATAAATTTAGAATGGTGATAAATCGTTAGGGTCCAAATCATTCGTATTTGGTTCCAGGTTCATTGGATCCTAAACCTGTCAAAGTGTTTCAACTCAATCGTAGCTGGAAAATTCAGAGTATTTTAATTTAGGTGCATTGAAATTCCAACCAAGGGAGTTTGATGCACTAACACTTGGTCATATCCCAAGGTACTATGGGAGTTAAGGGCCTATATTTTAGCATTTGGTTGACAAGGCTTGGTTGTTTATTTTTTTCACATAGTCAAAGCAATGGGCACCATCAATGAAAGAGACCATGAATGGGATTTTTTAACACAAATTTATGGAACTCGGTCGCATGGAATAAAGGATATTAGCATCAATTCAAGGAGGGATTAGGTTAATCACCTCTATTTAATCAAATATTTCAAGAGAAGCTAAAGAAATAGAGATACTAGCAGAGAATTCAAAATTTTTCATCTGTGAGTTTTTGACTCGGAGGTCGCCATCAAGTGTTATCAGAGTACAACTATGCTCTGAAATTGGAAAAGGAAAGTCTATAATTTTGTAATTGTAGAAGGAAGTCGATGAATATCAATAAAAATTTACAAAAGATCAGAGTGGATCTGAGAAGGAACAATTGAGAACATAATGTGACTAGGAATTAATTGCAAACAACAAAATTTGGAGAAGCATATTTTGCAGATGGACATAAAAATGAATTCGATAATTGTCTTAGTGAATTACTAGGATAAGAGAAATATGGAGGTAAGTTATGTGTTTGCCTTTATATTCGGAAGATTTGTGTGTTTCTTGAAAGAAATACTTATGTGTGTTAGATTAAATGAACAAATTTCAACAAAGGAACTTTGAAGTTGGATATTTGAGACCATTACAACCAAGGAGTAGAGTGGATATAAAAGTTTGGAAGACAATATCTTGGAAAAGATATTTCAGATAGAGAATTTCATGATTTTGGATAAATACAGTTAAGAAGTAATTGTTATTCTAGGTAGCAACAAGAGGATAAAAGGAATCTGTAACAGCCCATACAACTAGTAAGTTGTGATAGAAAGAGGAAGGTAGAAGAATCCTTGGAGGGGATAATATTTTGGTAGAAGGACCCTCACAACAAGTAGAATCTATGATAATTATTGGAGAGAAGAGGAACAACACAATTCTTAAGAGGAAGTGAGTGGAGTGAAAAAGCCTAAAACTTTTGAAGTTTAGGAGAAGATGATCTTAGAAGGTTCTAAGAGATAGAACCAGAAGGATACCAAGAGGTGAAGCTCAGGAGAAAGCTTGATGAGGTATTGTGTGGCAAGGTGTAGAGACTTGCTATAGAGGAAAGGATTTACGCATCTCATAATGGACAAGGATAAGTTGACAAGGGGGGGGATGGAGATGACTATTTATAGTCATGTCAAGGGTTCAGAGAGAATCCATAGAAAAGGGAAAGATAATGATAAATAAATTGGAAAAAAACAAATGAGTCAATAAGAAATTTAAAAACAAATCGTTGAGTTTAAGGAAAGACTCATAGTAGTGATGAACTTGTTACAATTAGAAAAAATGAGATATGTTTGGAAATTGAGGAAGGTTAAGGGGATTATTGAAAAAATATATGTAAGGAAGATGAGACACAGCTTGAAGCACAGATTGGATGTTTGGATCAGAGAGAAAGAACTTAGATAAATTGAGTATAGAGATTCCTAAGAAGTAGGACCAAAAATTAAATTATGTGAACCATAGAAGGGAATAATTCTTGGAGAGGAAGATGAGGTTTAGAGTGCAGACCTCATGGAGATCTTGGAAATTTCATTCCATCATAAGGAAAGTGTAGTGTCCCCAAGGCCGAGCCCCGATGTAAAACATGCTCTGAAAGATATTGTAAATATGTTCTATAGGCTGGTGAGCCAAGTTTTGTATAAGCTGTAGGCTTATGAGTTTTGTTAGGCCAGGGAGCCTAAGTGTTGAAGGCCAGGAGCCTGTGATATACTTGTATGTATGCAGGTCAACTAATAAAATATAAATACCACCGATGCAGACCGACCACGATGAAAGAGTGATGGGGGACTGAGCATCCACAGAATGGGCAAGGAACTAGGGGCTAAAAGGTGGAAAAAGGGTTGGGTGTTGAACCTAGGGGCTAAGCCTAGGGGGCTTAGGCCTGGATTAATATTTTAATATTATTTCCAAAATAGAGCCATGTGCATATTATTTTACCCTAAGTCCTTTGGAAGGACGAGTGACTTCCAAATGTGAAGGAACGAGCTTCATGGGTGACAAGTGTCAACCCATGTCATGCAGTTAAAACTGTCGAAGCAAGCATGTTGGGGGTTCCACTCCCATTCCCGTCGATTGCTGCGTAGGTTCCTCCTCGATTCGACCGGGGGCTGTCTGAGTGTGAATGGGTTGAACCTTTGAAGAGATACCCTCATGCATCTTCTGAACCGTACATTCTGTTCTAAACCGTCAAGCCTGTGAGTGGAATTTCTGTACACCTGGTGAAATCCCGAAACCGAACCCGTGAGTCTATTCGTGATTGCTGAGCCTGTTTGGAAAGCCCGTGTCTATTTCCCAGTTGGAGGTTGTAGCCACGCAGAGCTGGACTACGCGTGGCTTACTGTCCAGTGTGAATTCGTGTTTAGCCTGTGTGTAACCTCTCTCCAGGAGAGGGAGGTGACTATGGTTTGAAGAGGCAGGTTGTCAGGCCTGCGAGCAACTCTTCCTAGGTGAAAGAGTTTGTTGGGAAGTGTTTTCTTCCAGAGAGTGTCCATCACCAGCTACGGGCTCCGAGACTTCCTGATCCAGCCTGTTGCCGAGACCCAGAAGGGGAGGTTAGCACCGATGGACTGTGCGTGTGAAGGTGTATACTCCCGGGTGGAATAGGCATGTGGGGAATGAGGGTCTAGTAGTAGTGGGCGTAAGATGGCATCTTTGGGAAGAATCCTTCCAGATATTTCGGTGTTTTCTTCCATGTAACCTCAGCCTGAGTCTAGATTCCTTGCCTTTGGGTGGAGCTCGGTCCCAGCTCGGGGGTGACCCACTGTTGAGCTGATGAACAGTGTGGTCTAAGGCTGGGAGGTTCGTGGAAGGCCTGCACTCGGTTGGTGATTTCTATAGCTGTTAAAAGATAATCATTCTGAATTATGTTCTGAACATGTTTTGGCACGACTGTGCTGTATATATTATCATGTTTTCCGCTGTGTAAATGAATTAATGATGAATGCTATGACTGGATTAATTATAGCAGTAACTATATGTTTTACTCTGAGAATTAAGTGTGTTTAATTCTGGTTAAATGCATTTGTTTTTAAATCCATGTAATGAATGGTAAACCGAGAGGTTGAGTGAACCTGGGTAGTGAAGGGTACACTACAAATTGGTATCAAAGAAATTGGCACGTTACAGAAAGGATGCTACAATCATCTAAAGTGTTAACAAACAAATATCATAATATCATAAAAACCTCAGAATAAGTACTCAATGCCTTGAAAAAGAGAGAAATTCATATAATAAGACTCTTCAAAGGGAAACCTCCTTATACATCATACAAATTCACAATTACAAGATGATTCCAAATGAAAATGTCTTCCTGGTATATATAGGAGACTAGGAGGTACAATTACGACTAATGGACCCAAGCCGACATAAATAAAATAACAATACTAATGTAATATGCCCAAATAAAGGGGTAATGTGCCACGAATTAGGACTTAACATAACGAGACTCAAGAGTCTCATGTTCATAAAAATAATGAGTTGTGAGTGATTACAGGTTATGGATATAAGAAGCTACCAGAAGGTGTCATAAAGGATCAAGGAGATGAAGAATTTCCTCATAAGGGCGTAGAGGAGAGGCATATATATAAATATGTCATATCAAAGGAAGAGACAACATTGTCACTTAAAAGTAGTAAAAATGGATACTATGCATGTTCAAAGAGTGCAGGTGTTGAAGATAAAAATGAGGATGAAGTTTTGAAGAGAAAAATTAGTTTGCTTGGAGATACTTCAATTGATAATGAAGTACATGGAATATTGAAATGGGCTATACAAGACTCTAGTGATGCAAGTTTGTAACTTTACAAAGAAGATTTGACAATGAATAATGTCAATAGTACTGAAGCAAGTGATCATTGATGCATGATCATGGAGAAATACTTACAAAAAGGTATAAAATATTTACTGCAAATCTATCATTTTAATAAAATCCAAGCACGGAGTTTATTTGAGAAATCATATAGACTGAGCAAGCATCTTAAAGATATGCATTACAAGGTGCATAGCCTTTTATTCAGTGAGAATTGTTCTCCAAAAGTTGATGATAGATAGAAGTGCACATACAAAGACATGGAAGCGGCCATACAAAATGTTTGTGAACATTTACAGTAGACAAGTTGCAACAATAATGTGTACCAACAAAGACAATACTGGAGATCAAATTGGATAAGTTGTGGAATCAATTGATGAATATTTAGAAGTAGAAATACCATAGGAAGAAGAAGAAGTGAACCATGGAAGTACAACTTATCGAAGGAAGAAAGGGTGTTTCACAACAACAAAGTAAGTTGTGGGATCCTGGAAGGTTGCAATAAACAATAATGCATCAATAGGACAATAAGATAAGTGAGAAGCAACATAAGGTTTGGGATCCTAGAAGATGGTGGGAAAGTCATGGAACAAAGAATATGGACAACATCAACAATTGGGGTTAAATAATACAAAATGAATTGAAGACTCATGATCAGGATATCATGAAAATTTTTGACCCTAGGAATTTGATGTAGGATCTTTTTCCTCCTAAATCAACGTTTTTGAGAAGGCTTGAGGGGGTATTGAAATTTACTAAAGGGACTGGGTTCCCTTAATGGATTTGATTATATTTTTCCTAAGTTTGTAATTGTATTCTAGAAGGATAGGTTTTCTTTCCCATTTATCATGTAAGTGGATTAATTGAGCAAATTGTTGAGTTAGGTGAATTTTCCTAAGTGTGGAGGATTTCATTTATTGATCCTCATCGATTACCGAGATCTGAATTTTTATTGTTGTAATTAGTTGTACAGTTTTTAAGAGTTTGTTTGATGAAATAGAAGTTGACCTTCCATGTTTAAATTGTAAGCCTATGAGAAATAGAGGGACATAGAGAGTTAGGTTGAGTGAGGGCGAGAGGTTTGTGTGTTTAAGAGGGTAAGTGTGGCCAAAGGCTAGAAATAAAATGTAAATAAGTCCAAGAGGAGATGGGTTCTGTAAAGAACCATGCACATTAATTAAGTAAATAGAAACCTGAGTGTTATGTTTATTTGCGTATTTTAATGGATTTGTGTGTAATGTTTCCTTGTAAGTATTGATGCATGCGTATATGACCTGTAATGTTTTTCAAAGGAGAATTTCAAGGTTTAGTGAATGAAGAGGAGAAAATCAAGTGCGAAGGATATGATCTTGGAAAGGTTTTTCATAACCACTCGACCATATTATAGTTCCTGAAGTAATATTTCGGATCGAGAAATTAATTAATGAAGGTTGTAGAATTGGAGAAGGATTGGTTGGTGGTTGCAAAGTTCCATCATTAGACCTCCATCGGATTGGGACTCAAATGAGGTGATCCATGTCTACTTGAAATCATGGAAAAAGGAAAAATTAGGGTTTCCAAGGTCGCAATAGGCTTGAAACCCAGAAGAAATCATGACCTTTGATTTTCCTAGATTGACGATAAATATTCTTAGTCTATCAAAGTATATACTGTCGGAGGACATAGCTGGAGGAATACTCTAATGAGTGGTAGTACAACCAACGATGAATACTTATGGGAGGAAAATATCAAAAGTGGATGCAGATAGTCCGATGTCTATCTAAATTGCAAACATTTGGTGAACACATTTAAAGAGAGACTCCAATTGAAGGTGAATATCAACTCGGGGTGAGTTAGATAAACGACTCTAGAAGGGACACGTAGCAATTGAATCTTCAATACCAAGTTCAAAATGGAATGAATCCCAATGAATGATTATCACTGATCATGAGAGATCAATGGTGGAGGTCAATCCAACGGATCCTAGACAATATCCTAAGGAAAGGATAGTCTAATAGACCTAGGAAAAGTCTATATAAATCGATGGATATAGAAGAAAACATGTGGAAGTGTTTGATTGGATCTAAAATATCAAAGTGATCTTGTCAAATACAAATCCATCGTAGTCAATCTATTTCAAAACACTCCGACCATAGAAAGTCTCAACCATTGGGGGGGAGGGATCTATCTTTTTGGAGTTGACCCATCGGAGTGGGATAAGTGAAATTTGGAGTGGGTATAACTATTTAGACTATGAATATTTCAGAGTGGGTTCTAGGTTCATTGGATCTTAAACCCGTCGAAGTGTTGCAACTTGATCGGACCTGGAAAATTCAGAGTACTTTAATCTAGGTGCATTAACACCATGACTAGTGGTTGTCCGACGGACCAACTCTTGGTCATATCTCGAGGTCGTATGGAAGTTAATATCCTTAATTTTAGCACTTGTTTGTCAACACTTCATTATTGATTTTGGTCACATGGTCAAAATAATGTGCACCAATGATGATGGTATTGAAGAATGGGATGTTTTTAGTAGAAGGTTATGGTACTCAATTGCATAGAAGAAAGGACGTTAGAGCCGATCCAAGGAGGGATTAAGTTAAGCACCTGTATATAATATAGATAGAGAATTTTTGTATTGTATCAAGAGTTACAGAGAAACTAAAGTAATAGAGATACTATAAGTGAATTTGAAACTCTACATCTATGGGTTTTTGAAATAGAGGTCACCATCAAGTGGTATCAGAGAGTAGCTATGCTCTGAAATTGGAAAAGGAAATTATGCAAATTTGTAATTATAGAAGAAAGTTGATGAATATCAATCAAAATGTATAGAATATCAGAGTGGATATGAGTAGGAACAATTTAGAGCAGAAAGTGAACATAAATTATTTGCAAACAACAAAAATTGAAGAAGAATATTTTGAAGATTGAAAAAAAAAAGGAATTGGATACACATTATCTTAGTGAATCACTGGGAGAAGAGGTATCTGGAGGTAAGTTATGTGTGTTGAAACTCAAATAAATACTAAGAGGGGGGTTGAATCAATATTGTATCAATTTTTACTAATTTATTTTCTTTCAATGATTAAAGTTATTCATAAGTGCTTACTTAATTACCAATACATGAAAAAATAAAAACAACACATAAAACATATTACACCAATATTTTTATGTGGAAACCCAATGTCAAAGAAAACCAAAAAACATATTTCTTTATGTTCTTCTACAAGAACCAAATTACAATTTATATTTTTTCTTCTTGACAGGCACCTGCTCGTTGCAGATAATGAGGACACCAATCCTCTTAGGCACCAACCTGTCACAAATAATGAGGACATCAATACTCTTAGGCATCAACCTGCCGCAAATAATGAGGAAACAAATCCTCTCAGGAACCAACCTATTACAGATAGTGAGGACCACCCTGCCATCCAGAAATTCAGTTAAAAAAAATTATTACAGAACTTGAACTTTCCAATACTTTTATCTACATTTAAGAACAACTGATAAATATCCAATTTAGTTATTTTGAGTAGTTACAAGATCCTTTTCCCTCTCATTATCATCACAACAATCGAATAGAGAACATCCTTATTTATAATGTTTTTTTCCTAAGTTTCCCTTCATGTATGTGGATGCATAACAATTACACTCTTAACATATTTTAACTAGATCAAAGTCCTCTCAGTTACACTTTTGTCTAGATAATTTATGTAGATGCATGACAATTACATTATGGACAAACCTTGACTAGATCAAAGTCCTGTTAGTTAGACTACTATCTAAATGAATTATGTGTATCTGTGACGGTTATGTTGTGGGAAAACATTGATCATATCAACATCTAGTTACAACTAGACATTCTTTAAATAAATCAAATGGACCAAGTCTTCCTACGAATGAGCTCCAACTCATCTCCAATGAAACAAAAATTAGTTTATCATAGAATATCCTAATGAAAGATGTAGAAACTCCCATTCTTGTCTATACAGAACCTACTGCATAGAGATAATAGGATCTGAAGGCTCAAGTCACAAGTCTTCATCTTCTATCATTTTCCCTCTTGTGTGCTCACCCAGTCACTTCATTCATACCATTGCATTCCACTCCCTCGCTTGTCACACGGGATTCGTTCTATCACACTCCACTACACCATTAGTTGTATTGGATCAAGGAACCCTACATATTTTCTTCTGTGTAATATTCCACATAATCCATCGCAATCCATTTCATTGCACTAGTTTTGTCTCGACACACTAAACTGCACCATTCGTTGCACTGGTTAAAAGCACACTGCATATTTTATTATGTGCCATTGACCCTTCTCTACACCAATGATCCTTTCATCCTTCGATCCTTCTGTGCACTTCTATTTTCATCCTTTTACAACTTCCTTTGTTTGCACACCATACTTTGTTCCATACTTGATGTGTCATAACTGACCATTTCCATGACCACTTTGACATCAATGACAACATATGTGCAACAAACTCCCCCTTTTTCACCGATGGAAACCAAAAGTCATTTTATCTATGTTCTGAAAGGTGACTTCCAAAGCAATGACCTTTATGTTGAGCTACTCGCTTTCAATGTTTGCAACTGCAAGTTGCTCCCCCTTTCAAGGTGTACAACTGCAAGCTTCTCCCCCTTTCAATGTGTGCAACTACCAAATCAACATGCTAAAGTATGCCCCCTTTCAATGTGAATCAACATCAAGATCCCCCTTTCAATGTGTGCAATTTCCATATCAAAGCCTTTTATGATATTATCCTCATTTGAAAACAATGACAAAGAAGGACTTGGGATATTCTCTCCACCAAGTCTCTTTACGCACACATAACCATCCTTAAACAAAATGCAACTGAGATCCAAAACAAGCTTCGAATGTGTGCATCTCCACAAAACCAAACTTCTCCTTGATATTGCATCAAATGGGGCACCTTGTGAAGTAGGGAATTGTGTTCTTTATTGAAGACGGGAAGACAAGATCACCTCTTTCTTATGCCTGAGATACTTAAAGGGTTATCTAGGTAACGGTTGTTGGATATACTTCACACACACATAGGATTTATTTTTACTAAGGTTTTCCCTATGTTTATTAGTCATTATTCAGTCTCCTATATTTTAGAGAGAATATTCCTCTAGTAGATTATTCTCTTTAGTTCACACTTCAGTTTGATTAGTTGAGTGGAGTCTAGATGGTACATTGGGATTATCACCATGCAACATTGGGATCATCACCGGATAATTTGAATTTTCCTTGGGATAATCACCAAACTAGAGCATTAATATTGATTCCCTGATCTTCTCCTCACTTCACTATGTTTCAGTCAGTGAAATGAAGACTAAGAGACTAGTTAACTTAACCTAGGTGGCAGTTCACTTCCGTAACTGCCTGAGAGACTAGAATAGGTGGTAGTTTACTATTGCAATTGTTGGTGTGTGTCCATATCACTCTATAAAACCACTATATGACATTGGATTCTCCCCCGGTGTGCATTAGTTTAGTTATACAAAGTATATCATGTGTAAATTATCATTCATTCATTTGGTTAATGAGAATTCTTTCATTATTTCTCTCCTTCTTCTCTTTTCTCATATTTTCTCTGCAAATTGTGTATGTGATTTTCTATATAGATATATTATGTGAAGGTTCAACAAATTTACATGGTATTTGAGCCAACAGACTATGAGGGAAAAGACACACCAGATTAGTTTTTCTTTTACAAAAGATTGAAGACAATGGAAAAATGGAATTTCCAAAACAATTTATTCATACACCGTACAATTTCTTTGCATGGAAGGAGAATATGATAATGCATATTATAGGCATAGGATTATACTTGTTAACCATGAACATAAATAATGAACCCACATCATCCATAGAAGAATCCAAGTATCTAAATCAAATGAATGAAGTGTTTGGAACTATTTTCAATCTCATTTCTCTTGAACTCATCTTTCACATATCCTGTTATCAAATCCCCAATGAATTCTGGACCAACATGGAAGGGATTTTTGAATAATAGGAAAATATGAGAGGACACATGCTCGAAGTGGAATTTCTCACTTTGGATCCAAAAACCTTCGACAATATCCAATATTTATTTACCAAATATAAGGATTTGTTTCCGCAACTCAAGGCTTGTGGGGTTGATAAATCTAAGGAGGAGAAACAAATAGTTCTTACCATTCTCTCCAAAATTGGTTTGGAATACTTAGTTTTTGTATCTACATTTAATTCATTTAGTATCACCTCTGGAGCCACCTGGATGATGCCCTCTCTTGAGGACTTTATCGAGTTTCTAACACAAGAGAAAAACAGTCTCATCAATATGGGAAAAATCAAAGGCCCAAATTCCTATGTACTTACTTTGCAATATGGTAGTGGTCATCAATATCAGAAATCTAAATACAAATAAAAAATGAAATCACATGAAAATCCAAAGAAGGAAGGGTACTCAAAACCCTTCAATGATGCCTCTAGATCCAAAGGTGGAAAGGGAACAAAATGGGAGAAATGAAATTACTACCATAAAGGATTCCATGCAGAATCTGCATGTATGTAGAAAATGATAGATCTCAAATGGCCCAAATACTTCAACAAATTAACCTTGGATATTTCATCCTCGAGGGTTCCAAGAAGAAGAATCCATAAGATCACAATCCCAAGAAAGGAAATTCCATCCATGCTCTGATTTCCATCAACTCCTCTCTTGATGCTTGGATCATAGATTCAGGTGAATCACACCATGTGGAAGCAAGAAACAAAATTTATTATTCATTGTATGTATGAAAATTTCCTCCTATTCTGATGGGGGAAAACTCTCCAGTCGAGGTCATTGGAAAAGAAAGAATTGAACTCACAAACGAAATCTTCGAGAATGTTCTACATGTTCCCAAACTTTTCGTCAATCTTCTCTCCCTATATCAGATGAAAAAATACGACACCTGACAGAGATTCATATTCACACCTGATGCAGTGGATATCTATGACATGAAAACCAATTCCAAGGTTGCTACCGGTGAGATAAATCATCAATCTAGACTCTACACATTTTCTGAATTTATTGAACCAGATTTTGCATTACCTACTTAGCCATGTTGATGAAAGCAGTAGGATATGGCATGAAAGGTTCAAACATTTAAATTTTAGATATATGAAACAACTTAGCAAGAAGGGAATGGTTTATGGTCTACCTGACATCCACTTCTCCAAAGGAATTCGTGAGGCATGCATTCTTGGAAAACACCCTCAAGAGAAATTCAAAAGAGGAAAGACTCACAAGTATTCCTTTACTTTAGATATGATCCATAGTAACCTCATGGGACCTTTTTTGCATCCATCAATCATTAAAGAAAGGTGCGTTCTCATTTTTGTTGATGATTTCTCACACTTCACATGGATTTTCTTTCTGAGGAAAAAACCAGAGGTATTTCAACACCTCAAAGATTTCAAAGCCCTTGTTGAGACACAGTCGGGAAAGAAAATCAAATTCCTTCGAACATATGATGGGGGAGATTATGTCAACCATGAGATAAAAAATATTTTCCATGAGATTGGGATTTCATTGCATCACATGGTTCCCTATACTCTGCAACAAAACAAATATGTTGAGCGGAAAAATAGATATCTAAAAGAGATGGCATATTGCATGCTACATGCAAAGTCACTTCCATGGAGATTATAGGATGAAGCACTTAATTGTGGAACCTACATCTAAAAATAATATCCCCATATATATTTCAAGGATAAGATTCCCTACGAGGCTTGGAGCCACCTCAAACTGGAAGTGACCCACTTCTATATTTTCAGTTCACGTGCATGGTCCAGGATTCCCTCTCAGAATAGGAAGGCAGTTGATCAACAGAGCATAGAGTGTATCTTTGTTGAATACCTTGACAATGTGAATGGAGATAGAATCATTGATATTCCCTCAGATCGGCTCATCATTGAGCATAGTGTCTGATTCGAGGAAAGTGTCTCGCATGTACCTCAACAGATGAATGAAAACATTTATGTTCTTCCACCTCTCAGAGATGATGAGAATGCACATGATGACTCTTATTCATATGAGAGTTATGATTAAGAGGATTCAAATAATCCATAAACAGAGTCAGTATAGTTAGATGCATAGTCAGTGCATGCAGATGCAAATGTAGAGCCAAAGAAGAGGCCCAAGTTGGACAAGACTACTCTTAATGGTGCAGGATATCTTGTTGGGGATCTAGTTGATATTAGGAGGAATCGATCAAATTTCAAGAATCCTCCTCGTGTACTCAATGCCACTAAACTAATGCCACATAGGAATATTTTCTTGGTTCAATATTCATATCCACAGTCCTATGGCAAGGCTACTGTAAATTCCTTTTGGGAATCCACCATGCAGGAGGAGTACAACTCCCTCCTAGAGAACCAGACTTGGGATCTGGTTCCCCTTCCTTCAAGAAGGAAAATTTTTAGGTGAAAATGGGTCTACAGGACCAAGAGCAAACGAGATGCACAATTTAGAAGATACAAATCCAGGCTAGTTTCCAAAGGCTTTCAGTAAGTGCATGGAATTTAATATGATGAGACCTTTTCTCCAGTAGTGAAGATGGATTCCGTACGTTTGGCACTTACCATTGTGACACCCAAGGGATGGGAATTCCATCAAATGGACATGAATAATTCATTTCTTCACAATGATATCTCTAAGGACATCTATATGGAGCATCCCTAGGGATTTATGCAAGAATCATATTTGGTCTGTCGAATGAAGAAGTATTTTTATGGCCTCAAGAAGGCCATGAGAGAATGGTATGCCAAGATGGAATCCTATCTTCTATCATAGAACCTTTTATGTTGTAAGTCAGACCCAAATGTTTACATGCTCAAGACGACTGATTCACTTCTACTCCTAGTTTTGTATGACGATGATTTGTTGATTACTGGTTGCTTGACTTTAGTGATTGTTCCATTCAAGAGGACCCTACATGACAGGTTCTTGATGATGGACATGGGCCCACTAGATTTCTTCCTTGGACTTGGCATCATTCAGGATGCATTAGGAATCAAAGCGTCTAAGGCCAAGTATGCATGAGATCTCCTTGATATATTTAACATGACAAACTTCAATTCTACCTTGAATCCTTTCCTATTAGGAGTGAGACTTGAGGATGGATGGGACAATCCACTAATGGACAACACACTATACAAACAACTAGTGGGGAGCTTGTTGTATCTAACACACTCCAGAACAGACATGTCCTATGCAGTTGGAGTAGTCTCCAAGTTCATGCAAGAGCTCCATGAGATACATTGGAAGGCTACAAAGCATATCCTTCGACATGTATATGGAACCATCAGCTTTGGGATTCACTATGCAACATAATCTACATTAGACCTCATCGAATTCACTAATTCTGACTAGGGTGGCGATAACATGGATCCCAAGTCCACATTTGGTTACTCACTCAGTCTTGGTTCTGAGCCTATCTATTGGTTGAAAAAGAAGAGGGATTTCATTTCTCTTTCTTCAATCGAGGAAGAGTACAGAGGGGTAGTTAAAATAACCATTTAGGATATGTGGCTACAACATTTTCTCACTAACTTGGGAATTTAGTTTCATCGGTCGATCGTCATCTGGTGTGACAAATAGAGAAATCTGAAGTTCTGCAGAGATGCATTTCAGAGGCATCAAATGAAGCACATTGGGATCCACATGCACTACATCTAGGAATTAGTACATGAGGGGATCATTGACTTGCAGTTATGTCCTTCAGCAGAACAAATTGCAGAAATATTCACGAAGAACTTCACTGAGGAGAAGTTCCATTCTCTGTGCAATCATCTTGGAGTGAAGGACACTATTTCCTAGCAACTGTCAATTCTTCTTTTTACATACATTGTACTTTGAAAGGGGGGCGGGGGCGTTCCCATGAGGTTTTCCCTCTTTCCTCATTTATTTCAATTTATATTTTGTATTTGGGTACCTAACATGGCCTCGTTTTTAGGACCCATTCTTTATTTTCACCATAGTGATATTCAGAGGGGGTGTTAGAGATACTTCACACAGACCTAGTATTTTGTTTTCCTAAGGTTTTCCCTATGTTTATTAGTCATTTTTCAGTCTCCTATATTTTAGGGAGAATATTCTTCTAGGAGAATATTCTCTTCAGTTCAATCTTCAGTTTGATCAGTTGAGTGGAGTCTAGATACCACATTGGGATTATCACCATGCATCATTAGGATCATCACTAGCTAATGATTCATAGATCTCATCATCACTTCACTCTATTTCAGTTAGTTAATTGAAGACCAAGAGACTAGTTAACTCAGACTAGGTGGAATTTCACTAACGTAACTGCCTAAGAGATCAGACTAGGTGGAAGTTTACTCTCGTAACTATTGGTGTGTGTCCAAATCACTTTAGACCACCACTATGGTGCATTGGCTTCTCCCCCAGTGCACATTAGTTGATTTATACATAGTATATCATGTGTAAATTATCATTCACACATTTGGTTAATAAGAGTTCTTCCATTCTTTCTCTCTTGCTTCTCTTTTCTTATATTTTATCTGGAAATTGTGTATGTCATTTTCTAGCTAGATCTATTCTATGCAGGTTCAACACATTTACAATCGCTTCATAAAAATATATGCAATCTTCTCTTTTGAAGGAATATAATCTAATTTGACCACTTGATCCTTAACCTGTTCTACTAGAAAATGATATTTGATTGGTATATGCTTAGTTGTAGAGTGTTGAACATGATTTTTAGAGAGATTAATAACACTTGTATTGTCACACATGATGGAGACAGGTTGATAAAAAGGAACTTGAATATACTTGAGATTATTTTTAATGAACAACACTTAAGTGAAACAAGATGTTACTACTATATATTCAACTTCATCTATAGAGAGAGGTATGGGGGTTTGTTTCTTGATGGGTGAGGGCACTAAACAATTTCCAAGGAAGAATGTGCCTCTGCTAGTGCTTTTTCTATCATCATTGCTTCCCACCTAGTATGCATATGTATAAGCTATGAGAATGAGATTTGTGTCTTTTGGATACCACGAGCCATAATAAACAGTTCCTTTCCAATATCTAAATATTATTTTAACTGCAAGAACATGAGTTTCTTTGGGATTGTCCCGAAACCTACTTACCAAACCTACTGCTTGTATGATATTATGACTTGGCGATGTGAGATAGAGTAAATTGCCTATGATAGACTAGTATATGGTATGGTATATTTCTGGAGCATCATCATCTTTGCTAAGTTTGGTTGAGTGAGGGTGAGAGGTTTGTGTGTCAAAGAGGCCGAGTGTGGAAAAAGGAAAACCAATGGGAAAATACAATTTAAATTATGCCAAGAGGAGATGGGTTCTGTAGAGAACCATCTACAATTAAGTAAATAGAAACCAAGGTTTTATGTTTCTTTGTGTAATTGAATGGATTTGTGTGTAATTTTTCCTTATAAGTATCTGTGCATATATATATGACCCATAATGTTTATCAAAGGAGAATTGAAAGGTTTAGTGAATGAAAAGAAATGAATCAAGTGAGAAGAAGATGATTGGAAAGGGTTTTTATAACCACTCAACCATATCAGATTTCCTAAAGTTATATTCTGGATCGACCAATCGATTAATGAAGGTTGCATATTTGGAGAAGGATTGGATGGTGGTTTCAAATTTCCAACAACAGACCTCCATCGAATTGGGACTCGAATAGGTGATCCAGTTCAAATTGACCTCGTGGAAAAAGGAGAAATCAAGGTTTTTAGAGTCGCAACAGGCTTGAAACCCAAAGGAAACTGTGACCTTTCATCGTCCTATATCAATGATAGAGATTATTATTCTATCATATTATATACAGTCTAAGGACATAGCTGGATTAATACTCCAATGAGAGGTAGTTCAATAAACTATGAAGATTTATCGGAGGATAATATCAATGGTGGAGGCGGATAGTCTGATGACTATCGCAGTTGTAAACAGAAGAAGAACACAACTGAAGAGATACTTTGATGCACGGTGAATATATACTCGAGGTGATTTAAATCAGTGGCTTTGGAAGTGATCCAAAAATCCTGAGATGCTTATTAATATTGTAATACATAAGAAATATCTTGTTGATATTTGAAGCAAAATGATTGATTGATTGTATGCAAATTACATGTGAAGAATTTATCTAACCAAATCCACTTTAATGATAATATAAGCTACAAAATAATTGATCTTGAAATGAAAAACAGTAATGAAATCACGTACACAAGTTGCAAAATGGAGTTCACCCAATTTGGGCTACCTATCCAGGTCCTCTTCCAATAGATACCTTCTTTTATTAATGCTCAAATGCTTGCAGTTTATAATGACCTTGTTACATGTTCCTCAAATGAAGAAATGGAGTGCATCATTGGATTCCTCGTGAAAAATCATGAAAAATGAGTATAAAATTCTCGAAATTCTATCAAGGTACCTCTCAAAATGCCTTGTGGTGTATCCTCATAACTTAGGTAACCTTGGGCACAAATTGCAAGACTAAACTCTGCATTAATGTGTGTACAATATTGGTCTGTGCACCATTAAATAGAGCATGCCCCTTAACCAATGTATGAATTTTGTGACATGCTTTCAATATAAATTAGTTGGTTTGTTTTAACAAACCATATATATGGTTCGTTGGTTAAAACAATGGAATATAAAGTGGCAGGTCATGGGTTCTATTCCCCATGATCCTTGGTAAATTTTGTATTTTGTCTTATGTGTGGTTATAACTATATGTGATATGGTTAAGGTGGAATATTTTTTCTAGTCCCCACGTGAACTATGGTGTTGGTTATGTAACATAACATATGACTATAAAATATGAGTCGATAGCTAGGCCCTTGGCCCCTTTTAAACCCCATTCAATACAATACTTCACTTTAAATACAATTGTTGACATGTTATGTTAAGAACCAAATATATGGCGCGTTGGTAAAGGAGGGTTTCTTAAGACTTTGGGAGGCCATGGGTTCGACCCCTATTGACTCCTAAATTTTTAGTAAATAGTAGCCATTATATGCCAATGGGAGGTCACCACATGGAGGCCTCTCATTGGCTCATATGTACCATGTGTCATCATATGACTTGTCCACCTGGATGTATGGACTTGCCAAGTCAATTTCCAACTCATTTTCCTAGTCATTGTATAGTCATCCCACACGGCACCTTGGGTGTGGCCACATCATCTATACAATCATGGAACGTGTAAGCCTTGCAATGGTGACGCATGTCACCCTTTTACCCCTTTGACTTTGACTTTGACCTATTTGACTTGAACTTTGACTGCTCAAAACTTTTGGATATGAACTTCATTTGACTTGTTGTTTGGATCGTTGAAAAGTTGACGATGAGCTCTATGCATTGATGGAATTTTTTAGAGAATTTGGGATGGTCAAATTTTGAGCATTTTTGAACCATTTTGGACCTCTATGGATGTTTCAGATCTTTCTATACCTTTGTGAGAATTCAGGTATCCTCCTGGATAATTCCTCTCCATTAGAAGACTTTTGGAGCACCAAAAGTTTTGATTACTCAACAACTAGGTGACGAAAGAGTTCCCTTACCCTTCCAATCTCCACCCATTTTTCTTTACTTAGTTTTATCCCTTTAAGACCAAGTCAAATATATTCCACATTACCTCACTGTGAAGTTATGATTCTTCTATTGAGAAGGATATCTTCCTATAACTCGTCTAAATATTATGGATCAAAATCATCAACTTCTAGAACCTGAATACTTTCATCTTCATCCATAATAATAGTAGGATCATAAAACTTCAAATTCTCAACATTTACCACTGAATATATTTTCTTGTAAGCTGGTAGATCTAAACAAAAGGCATTAGTACCAATCTTCTCCAAGACCTTGAATGGACCATATTGGAATGGCCTTAGCTTCTTACATTTACCTTTC
>JZKD02S2008964.1:34115-46390 GCA_000966675.3 Picea glauca | reverse complement strand
CTCTAAGTCTACCTTCCCGGGTTGACAATTAAATGTTGATTTACATGGTATATCTGCAGCTCGACAGAATCCACTAATGCATTAGGCTATCTTGGAATATTTTGGTAATCAATATAATCAAAGTACCTTTCAAGACTATGAGCCATTGGATACTTGCAAAGAAACGCATGACCTTTGATGAGCTAAGAGTGATTTAACTAAGATACCACTAGATATGAATCCAACTTGAAAACTAAACTATAAATGTTGAGAGAAAGACCGTCAAACAAGATATCAATGACCACACTTTACTCTATAATGTTATTAGTTGCAGGATCAAGGAAAATTCCCCTTGAACTCACTTGTTCGTCAGTGGGTGATAAAATCACCCATACAACAAAAGCAATTTTCTAGGTACTATGACAGGTTCTATCCTCAAATACTAGTTAGACTGAGTTACATGTTGACATTTTCAAATCAAGCATGATAATCATAAAACAATGAAAAACTGCACACATAAAATAGAAAATCACACCAAATGAAAATATAAAAATACGTTATGTCCAAAGAATCATATAGCCAGGTGGCCTAGGTGTAATAATTTTTGAGGTAGATCCATTTGCGAGGATATAAAAGTTAGTTTCCATAATAGTCAACTAACACATAGGCCCCTTTGTGAAAGACATATTTAATCATGTAAGGACCATGTCAAATGGGTTAAAACTTACATGCTCCTAATGTATCAAGATAGTCCTAAAACAAAATCAAGACACCCTTAAAAAAGACATGAGGTTGAACTCATTTGTTATATCATGATTTTACATGCTTCTTATGAGTCTCGTTGGCCAATGTAGAATCACGAATTTGTTCATAAATATAAGTAAAATACATTATATGGTTTTCCTCGATGAAAGTATTGGGAAAGAGTTCTATAAATAATTTCAATGAAGGAATTTCTATTCAATCAATAGGACTTCCTCCACTCCACAAACAGAATGAAATGGTGTAAATCTGGTGGTAGTCTTGGTCGAGGTCCAATAATCCCATAATGCCAAAAATAACATAATATTCTAGTTAGTATTGTGTTTCCATAAAATCCTCTAGATCATGGTTTTCATTACTCGATTGATAGCCTCAACTTGATCATTTCATCTAGGATAATAGGGTGTCAAGTTATGATGAGGAAAACCCAACCTGATAGTTAGCTCGGTCATCATCTTATTGAAAACATGGGACCCACGGTCCATCGTAATGGTATTAGGTACACCAAGCCATGCAATGATGTGATTGAACTGGATAAAACCATTGTGGTGTCATTATTATAAAATATAGGAAAGGCCTCATCCCATTTAGTGAAGTAGCCAATAGTCACAATGATGTAGTCATGGTAATTATTAGATGTAGGATTACATGTCATGAAATCAATCCCCCATTTGGAAAAGGGACAAACAAAAAAAAAGAATATATTGGATCAAGTTGAGCATGAATTTTCATAGTAAATATTTGATAAGGGTAAAACTTATGGACCACATTCATATAATCATTGAATACTGTGGGACAAAAGTATCTTGTGTGAAGAATCTCTTAGGTAGTGGAAAAAATAGAGATATGAAAGAATTTTATGGCATGACAGTCATCCATAAATATCTCAACTTCATCATGGATAGGACATCAATGTACAATCAATTCAACCTCTCAATGATAACGAGTGTCGTCGATGATGAGGTATTATCTAACATGATGGAATATGAATTGTTTCTCATCAAGGGATAACTAAGGATGAAAGTTTTGGGTCAAGAGATATACCAAGACATCCCCTTACCAAGAGATGGATGAATCAATTAGGAATGACAAATCATCAGGGAATTATTCATTTTCCATGATCTCATAATCGACTCATGGAATTTCATATATAAACTTAGTGAAAGACAAATATTTATTATACTTGGAAGAAACAAACTCTAGGTCAAACTCTTGTAAGATAACAATCAAATTTGAGTATTTTCTCCCAATGATTTACTGGTTCAAGACATGATGCATTGGGTTAGATTCATAAATAATAGTGGTCTTCTACAAGAGTATGTAAATCCATAAGCATTGGACAACATGTATAACTATCAAGGACAACTTTTCCACATGTGAATATCAAATCTTTATATCAACATGGGCTTTATTAAGAAAGTTTATCACATTCTCTTTTTTCACATGGTCCTCTTGGATAAGTACCATACCAATGGTGGATTCATAAGCTATGATATGGAGGAAAAAATCATGATCGTAATCAAGAGGGATAAACAATGTGTCCAACATGAAGGCCTTCTTCAAGGAATCAAATTGTTGTTGGGCTTGGTAATCCCATACAAAAGGAACACCTTTTTTCAAAAAGCACATGAAGCCTTTTGTTCTCTCAACATAGTTGAAAATAAACCTACATAAGAAGTTTTCCTTCCCTTGCAAATGTTTGAGTCGACTGAGAGTATGAGGAGGAGGAAGCTTAGAAATCTCCTCAAACTTCAAGGGATAAACAATGATCCCATACTTTGACATAATGAATCCTAGTAAGCACAAAAATTACAAAAATAATATGTACTTATGCAAATTTGGATGTATATTACAGTAACTACATCAGGTAAACAAGGCCCATATATGAGTAGGATGATCATCATGCCACTTAGAACAAGCCATCAAATCTTCTAAGTATGCCTCTACAAAATGTTTGATATTGTGAATCACATATGACATGGCCCATTGGAATGTAGCCCAATTTGTTTTAAGATAAAATGGAAACTTTCAATAAGAAAATGTACCCGAAAAACAATGAAGGTAGTCCTATGTTGATCATTGAGTTTTACATGGATCTGATTATAGCTGGAGAAACCATACATTAATGAGAATATTTCAATTTTGAAAAACTCATTGATAATATTATTAATGAATGGGGTAGGATACTTATTTTTACGACAAGCCTCGTTTATATACCTATAATAAATGTAGACCTTTATTGTTCCCTATT
Organism: Picea glauca; assembly: GCA_000966675.3. Taxonomy (NCBI): domain Eukaryota; kingdom Viridiplantae; phylum Streptophyta; class Pinopsida; order Pinales; family Pinaceae; genus Picea; species Picea glauca. The sequence goes on along the minus strand of JZKD02S2008964.1, from coordinate 43,398 downwards.
TCATAGAGACGAGAATGAGATTGGATACACATTAGATCAAGGGAATTGGATAGATAAAATTAGTGTAAATAATATTTTGAATGTCTTCTTTAATGGTAGATTCTTTCTTTGGGTTTACTGGCTATATCTTTTGTCAACAAAGATTGGCTCCATCATACATTTTTATATCATGATCAATGATATAGGTGCAATATCATGCATTTCTTCAAATGTCCAAGAAAACACATCATAAAAGTCTTTGAATAGGGTAGTGTAAAGTTCAATTTCCCGAGGGGAACAATCTACACCTATCATGATGTTTTCCATAACACATGGCTTCACTAATATATAAAGTATTGTTTTTAAATGTTTTCCGAATTCCCTTTTGAAAATGCATCATTTTTCATAATGGGATATTGGTACCATTTAACATTATTAGGGGCATCAATATTTTTAATGTCACCCTAAAACTTTTCCAAATCAAGAAGAAATGATGTGCGATGGTGCATGTCATACCATGAATTTTTGAACTGAATCCATGGATTCGATAATGGACTTATTGGAAGGAAGCTCAATATCAATGAATTCATGCAATGAAGGATGAGTGATGGGTCAAAATAATGATCGAATTTCACATCCTATTGGAAATTAGGATCAAGGATATCGGAGGTTGACTACATCACTTGGTAGAAAATCTCAATTGTTGCAAGTAGCATGATAGCTCTATAAGACTCTAATTCCTTAGGAAAAGTGTAACATTCCCCATTTTGACTGGGGACCATTACTCACAAAAAACACATAATGATAAAAAAACATCTACCAACTAATCCTATAGCTTACAAGCTACATGAATACACAAGGATTTAACCATTCTTTTATCATTAATTAAAATAAAACTACAACATGATAAAATAAATATAAATGGAGGTAGTTAACTTCATAAAACAACATATAAAACCATCCTCATATACATAGTTAATGCACAAGAATTAAAAATCATGATGCAAAAAAGAAAACAGATAAAACACTTATCTTTTTGAACAATTTTGCAACCATTTGCTTGGGATGGACTTTCCATTTGAACATAGACTTGTTTTTCTAGATATAAATAGAAATTAACCCTTGATTTAGGGATAGGAATTTAGAATATAGGGTCTCTTTCATGTTCCAATAATAGCTAATAAAATCCCACAACCCACTAGAATTCTCCTACAACTATCCGGATTTTTCCCCAACTCTCTTTATCTCGACCTGTCCAACTAAAGGAAAGTACCACTTCACTACTCTCATTTCATCGAGAATCCCATTTTTTTATTAGGGTCTCTCTATAATATGTAACCATGAATCTCACTATCGATAAAATAAAGGGAAATGAGTGAAAACAAAACTACAAGGAAACCAAACGAAAACAAGGTTGATACTATAGTGCAACTCACACAAAGGAGTTCATTCTTTAGTCCTGAAAACCTTGTTCTTCTGCAAGCCTTACAACTTGCTTCTTAAGTCACATAGCTCCAAAAAAATGCATAATTAACCTTCCTTTGTTTATCGATCTCCAACAAACTTCTTTCATATTATATCCTTTCTCCCTATGCGAAAATGTGACTTATAAACTACTATACCTAACCATACAAATTTCTTTATTTTTTTTGTTTTCATGACTTACACCGACTCCAAAACTTATTGTGATTCATATCAATCCTAAATAACTATGGGATGTGATTTATTACACCCACCTTTTTACAAATATTCAATGAATGGGTTCTTCCACACTCGAGGGAAATTATAATCTCCTATCAAAGCATTAAAAACAAGGAAAAGTATTTGGGAGTTAAAATCATAGTAAGAACCCCCCTTCTAGACCCCTCCTCTCTTGTGGATTAATCAATTTCCATCTTTTTCCATGTCCCCCAGTAATTGTCATCACATTTGTTTATTAAAATTAATAAATACATTTCACATATTACATTGTTTGGCCTTATCCATTCATTATATCCACATTCAACATTGATTAAACTAGGGATTATTACGAGGATTTTACAATGAGATACCACCCAAGGATAAATAAGCCTAATGGATTCACTTGTAATGGAATATATCATGTTAATATGAGAAACATTCGAAGAATGAGGTTGGTGGGGGGGGGGAGGTTTAAATGTATACATTAAGGAGGAGTCTTTGAACATCCTTGTTCCTATGCTCATATACACACTCTTGGAATCAATGAAAAAGGGAAAATTAGAGTTTGCATTAGATCTAAGGTTGGTCATGTACAATGAAACTTGATCAATGGTAATGATTTTCCCTTGGTGAGGAAAGAAAAGGACCCTAAAGATAGATGAGGCTACAACCATCATCTCATAAAAACAATTACACACAAGTAGTAGGTTGTACTATAAAGGAGCATCAATTACTTTTAATTCCATGGAAATGGTCTTACCACCTAAATCTATGGGTAATGTGGTAACAATACCATGAGGCATAAAAATGTGTCCATCAAATTACTTAAGCATGGTGTTATATGAGTTGATCTTTGAATAGATAATAGTTTTCCAGCATGAGATGGACATGATAAAAGGGGAGGCTCCTTCATCAACCACTATTTGGTAGATGGTTTTCCCATAGACTTTGACTTGAATTTGAAAAATAATTTGGTGGGAGGGCCTATTCTGAGATTGGTCAAAGTAAAACGTAATAAAAATAGACTCCAAGGAGTCAACATTTCCTACTTCTGACAACAATTCCTTATGCTACATCTTGTAGCTATCTAGGAATTCAAGAACATATATGGAACATGGTTCCTCAACGAAGTCTTCCATTAATTTATTTGTGGGAATCCTTTGCATTAGGGTTATGATTTGTTTGTCTAGGAACACCCTTGGGTGGGTGAAGCACAATCTCAAATGTTGGATTCCTTATTTGGATAGGGAAACCAAGTTGGGAAGGGGGTACTTGATCCTAATTCACAATACCAACCTTGAGAGTTTCATAGTTATGAGACTTAGTTTGCAAGGAAACCACCTGGTCACACAAGAACACTTGATTTTTTGAGGATGCCCCTAAAAATAAGGGTTACTTTCCATGCCCCATTGTGGAGAGGCAGGGTTCGAGGAAGCCATTTTCTTTGGATGGGGAGGAAAAGGATGTTAAGGAAATTTTGCATGCCAAACATATGGGATTCAATTATTCTCATTGAAGCACACTTTATGACATCATCCTAAATTATCCGAGGAAATTGAAAAATCCAAGGAATCCAAACCTAGGACCCCATGTCAATGGTGTGGTTGTTTTTGTTTCCCATTCCTCTATGAACTAGTTATTTTCTTAGATGGATTAAATTCCCATTAAGTCACACCCGTCAACTTCTGGTACTACTGCTAAAATAGTTGTAGTTTGTTATGAGGAAAATATCTCTATGGCTAGGGGTAAACCACAACATACATAAATGATTGTAAAAATCAACTCTAATCTCAGGTATTCTATATAAACAAATATGCTAACAAAACAATATAAAGATCCTACCTCATCTAGACGTTCGATGAAGTCCATCGTTGAGCACTTGAATTAAAGAAATACACCTGAAATTTGTCCCCAACAACCAAGAAACACAAGCATATGGTGATAATATAAAATGTTAGAACATTAAATAGAATAATCCATCAACATTTATAAAAGTTATTCTCATGGAATAACAATTCAAATATTTTCAAGATATTAATTGGACGAGAAAAGAGTATTTATATTAAAATGTAATCAACAGAAGTTAATGAATTACAAACTTTTGTGTCGGCAAAGTTCAAAACTGAGAAACTAAGTCCCTTCCAGTTGGGGCTCCACCACTTCAATCATCCACCATAGGCAATCTGATATAAGAGATACAATGAGGTTCTCAATCATGTATGAAAGAGATTGGGGGTTGAACAATGTGTTCAAACTTTAAAGGATAAAGGGATGCAGACTCAATCTGAAATGAATAATTTCTCCACAGTAACTTTTCTCTCATAGTTGAATTCTTCTCCTCTTTTCCATAGCTCGGATTTGGCCCATTTATAGCCTTCAAGTGGAATTTAAGGGACGATTAGAAACATTTCCAATATATGGAAGATCAAGGATCATGGATCTCATGACGTGACATGGGAACCCAACACCATTTTTTAATTTTGGGCACAAAACCCAATGTACGCGCATTGTAGTGGTGCAACCTACATATACACATGTTGTATAATAGGTAGGGTGCGTATATGTGGAAAAATATTGTTTTTAGCTCTGGGATTTGCAAAAGGGGACTTCAAGTCTGCATAGGGAAATGGAAAAAGGCCTTCCGAGAAAATTTGCATGAGGTGAGGAAAATTTTTCTATAACAGATTCCCCCTAATGTGTGAGGTCACAGGATTATCTTCAATGGATTAAATACATTATAATACCCAGAAGCAGAGTAATGGAGACCCATCTAGATGAACTAGTTGCTCATGAGGATATTACAATGTGCACTAACTTTGCGCACATGCATGCCAATTTTCATTACACTGTATATCCATGTGAAAATATACCAAAGAGTTTTTCATGGACATGAATAGGAAATACAAAGGTGGCTACATGCCAAAGGCTATCATAGTCACAAACAAGGCCCAGTAAAACCAGTCTCAAAATAAATCTGAAGATTTCTATATACAATGGAGTACAAACTGATCTCCCATGATCACTGAAGTCAAATGGGTACTGGTCCAATGAAATATAGAAACATCTTAAGAAAGCTGCGACTATGAACTAATTTCTTCAAGTCGTCTACACAATATGCCAAAGGTTCAATTCTTCATCGTGTGAATAAAGGATTTGAGGTTGAACACAATGAGACTTTGTTTGATTATTGGTCATTAAGTTATATCATTAACAAGCATGAGACAACCTACCAATAATGAAAGTAGGTATCAAGGCACCAAGTACATTCTTACACGTGTGAAGAAATGTGTAGGGGTTGAACACTTGAAGAATCCATCCTTCATAAGACATTGAGGTATTCCCAAATGTCGATGGTGGGAGAACTTGCCACTAATGACTGCAATCCTCTAAGTACTCATAAGACTCTAGGTCTCTTCTCCAGAGTAGATGATTTGAAGTCAATGGAAGGAGACCCTCTAAAACGAGATCATTGAGGCATCTCTCATCATTCAACACAAGGTAAAAAGAAGGAGCTTAATGATTTGGAGGAAATTGGATGAAGAACATGTTCACAAACCAATGACCCTGTGCATCTTTCATGTGTGCCAAATGCAAGTGGTACTTGAAAATACCCTATAAATAACAACCAATAAGGAAAACTGATGAAAAATGAGAGGAAAACACCAATAAGACAAATGGAATCCAAGAAACTGCATGAAACCCTATGTGTGAATAGATTTCTTACCGTCAAACACAAGGGAAACCACCCAGATAGAGACCAATGATGAAATGTCGACTGAAGGGTTCAAGGTTATCTACAAATGATAAAAGTATGACCAGGGTACACAATAGGACTAAAACTTCATGTGATTTTGAGACACACCGAGGGTATTACCAACATCTAAAGTTAATATTTCTAATGAATGGCTGACAGAGGTTGATAAACATCCTTTGAACAAGAGAATGAGACATATGGAAGACTCTGGTAGCATAGACTCAATGATGAAAATTTGAGATGAAGGAGGCATCAATCAAACTCTCCATAGGGACTGGAAGAGTAACCAGTCGGGGGAGTAAACTCTACATAACGAGCTCAACTTCCTAAGGTCATGCTTCTTATAGGAAGATTTTCCTCCCCCTATGAAATCTTGCAAAGAGGGCCTTAATCCATTTCCATATGCAGACTTATCATCCCTGTTTGTAAGATCCAGAGCCAAAAATATAATTTTTTCCACTTGTACGCATCTTGCACACTATACAACATGTGTATACATAGGCTACTCCACTATAGACCGCGTACATTGGGATTTGTGACAGAAAATGAAAATTAAATGCCAGGTTTCCATGTCATGATAGGAGACCTCTAATACTTGGCCTTCCATATAGTGGAAACATTCTGACTCGCCCCTTCAATTCCATTTTGAAGGATATAAATGGGTCAATTCTGAGCTATGGAAAAGGAGAAGGAATTCAACTTTGAGAGAAAAGTTACTCTGGAGAAATTATTTACTTCATATTGAATCTGCATCTATTTGTCCTTTAAGTCTGAACACAATGTTCAACCCCCAAGCTCTTCCCTCATTGATTGAGAACCTCATTGTTCCTCTCTTATGAGTTTCCCTTTGGTGGAGGATTGAAGTGGTGGAGGCCCAGCTAGAAGGAACTTAGTTTCTTTATTTTGAAATGTGACGACACGGAAGTCTGTAACATTTTCACTTCTACTAATCATTTATTAATATAAATAATCTTTTACCGTCCAATTGATATCTTGCAAATATATTGAATTATTATTCCATGGGAATATTTGTCATGTTTATTAATGTATTATGCTATCTAATGCACTAACCTTTTATATTATCATAGTATGCTTGTTGTGCTTGTTTGTTGAGAACTTGTTGCAGGTATATAGATTTGGGTCAGAGTGCACAACAGTGGAATTCATAGAACATCTGGACAAGGTAGGCCTCTTTATTATTTCTCTTTCATATTGGTTTATATAGCATATGTTTGGGATAGAGTTGATTTCTACATTCATTTTCGTCTGTTGTGGTTTACCCTAGCCATAAAGAGATTTTCCTCGTAATAATGCTAAACCTAGAATTTTGATGAGAAGTAGACTAAAAAATGTTGTGCTATGTTCAAAGGTGACACAATTTCTGCCAATATAAGATAATATTCCTTTCCCACCCATATTTTTTTGTTTTTTCATAGTCAAATGAATGTTATGATACAAAGGAGGAAACAAGTGTCACAAGGAAGCAATCTAGTTCCAGTAGTGGAACATACATGTGCTCAATGCAAGGAGGTACATGAAGGAGATGCACACTCGGGGGAATGTTTCCTCTTGGGTATAGGGTGTCAAGCTTCAAAGGATATAAACAAGGCTCTACTTGGGTGATGATACAAACTGTTGAGGTGAAAGGATTATAATGCAAAAGCGAGAACCGACAGTAGGCTTAATACTACAATAAAGAGAATGATATGCAATTACAACTTAACGCCAAAAAAATTCCCTTTTCTTAATATTAGTCTACTTGGTTTTAAAAAGGGATAAAATTGCACCAAATAGGCATCCTTTCAAATCCAATTTACGAGTGTGAAAGAGACAAGTTCACTCAACAATCTTTTCGCTTTTTGAGAGAGTAAAAAAAGAGCTTAAATCAGACTCATTGGGAGTTCTGTAGGTATAGGTAAACATGTTTATGATTAATAAATGAGGCTCAAAGATAAAGTTATGTATTATCTATAAGGGACTCTGAGTCCTACAGACAAAAATCTCTGCATGGTTACCAAATGAAGCAGGGGATCTAACTAGGGTACCCATGTTTGGTAAGTCTCTACCATTCAATAATGATACTTCTAGTTGCATATAGAAGGCTATGTGTCGATATGAAATGGGTTCATACCTAAGTCATATGATTTGTAGTCATAGGATGATGCAAGTGTGCATGATGGATTGGATACCTATCTTATATTGTGGGCGACGAAAATACCTGTCCAAATTTATGAATGACTGACATGACGCTCAAAACCATAAGAATCCATGGATAAAACTACCAAAACCAACTCCATCCACTATTGTATTAGTCCATTAGTCCAAAATATTGTACAAAACTATGTAAAGTGGGTAATTTTTTTTTATAAATAGTAAAAAAAACCAATTTTACTATACCATTTGTATTTTTTACCCAAATAGTGCATTTTGGACCAAATTGCCTCCAAATTTCCACTGTTGATTGTGGGAGCTACGAGTGATGGAAGCGAATACCGTCTGGACTAGGTAATTCATCTTACTCTCCTCTCTATTTTCAATGGATTAAAATTTGAAATTAGGCCTCATTTTTTAAGTTATTTAGAGCACAACTTCAAGACTAAGGTGTACATGGGCTACATTTCATTGGATCACATATACACATACCTATACACGGTTGTTTGAAAAATAGCCAGCATATAAGTAACACTATATGCGACTGTGTACACTATATCTCGATTATATCTCTATGGATAAGGTTTTTTACATGTTGCTAACTCAAAAAAGGGTTTGAATCTTGCAGGATGGTGCTAGAGTGGAGAGAAAGAGACCATGAAGAGGTGGATGCTATAGTGGAGAGCGATCCAGGGGCCCAAATGGCCTTAAAAAGATGTGGGCTATACAAGTTTTGGGATCTTAAAGGTATGAGAGCTCAAGTGAGACTGATTCAAGTTCTTGTGAAGTATTGGGATCCGAATAGTGAGACCTTCAACTATGATGAAAAACCATTAAGGATTGAAGTGGAGGACATCTACTTCTTGACAGGATAGTTGTCCTGGCGTGATGTGGTCAAACTCAAATCCCAGGGAGCTCGGAGTGGAATGAATATCAAGGATTACATAGCCACTCATTGCATTGTAGGGACTGAGAAGGTAGGGAGCCAACTCCAAATCAGAGTGATCAACAATATGAGCATCAAGATTGTTGTCCTAGTTTTGACACAGATCACATGGTTGACCTATTTGTACTAGGAATCGAGACCACTTATTTTCTATTTAGTGGTGTGATTACCATCCATAGTGTACAAATGGTGCACCTCACTACTGCCCAACATGAAGAACCAGCTAAGAGACTGCAAACTGGGTAGAAAGAGGAACTCTGGGTTCACTTCTATCCTTTGTAATTTTTTCTTCGAGTGGGTTCTAGGCTTGGGCCTTAGAGTTGATATTGTTCTACATGGACCTCACAATCCAACCATGGCATGGTGGACCAAGGTGATGAGGCCGCAGGGGGTTGGTAGGGTGCCAACACCCTACAATGATGACTTTTTATTCTAGTGGAGTCGGCAGGTGATAGATCTATATGACTACCCTTATGCAGGGATTGACTTCAGATGAGATCCATACATGTCATTACCACCAGGTTCCACCTATGGAGACATAGGTATACCATATTTTTTTTTAATATTTGATTTTTTTTGTATTTTTGTATAAGAAAACAAAAATATTTTTGGATGATTTCAAGTATTAATTAAACATGTATGTGATGCACACGTAGGTCCACAATGGCAGGATGGAATTCCTCAACATTTTTGGAGGCACAGAGTAGATGAGGCAGTGGGAGGGGACATAGATAGAGTGCTTCAAAACATGCAGGTAAACCTATCTCATTTGA